>JAJMVL010000016.1:213104-332639 GCA_023082095.1 Dothiorella sarmentorum
TCTGGCGTTGTTAGCACCCCCGCTGTCCCTGTTTCTGGCGAGAGCGAGACTGCGGTTGCCACGCCCTCCGTGAGCACTGCTCCCAACGGCGAGACAGTTGTTGTTACCGTTTTCCCGTCTGCATCTGCCCCGGCTACCAGCGACGTTTCTGGCGGTTTCAGCACCCCCGTCTTCCCGCCTTCCAACCAGACTATTGTAGCCACGCCTTCCGTGAGCACTGCTCCCATTGGCGAGACGATTTTCCCGTCTGCGTCCACTACTAGCGAGGTTTCTGGCGAGACTGCCGTCCCTACGCCCTCTGTGAGCACTGCGCCTAACGGCGAGACGGTTGTTGTTACCGTTTTCCCGTCTGCCTCTACGCCGGCTGCCAGCATCGTTGTTCCCCAAGCCAACACGACTGCCCCCGTGACTCCCGTGGCTCCCGTCACTACCGTCGTCACCTCTCTGTCTACTTCGACTCTCTTCAGCACTGCCGTTTCCACTGCCGTCACTACTGATGCGGCCGGCAGCAGCTCTCAGGTCGTTGTTACCCAGACCATTTCGATTGGTACGACCATATGCCCTGTGACCGCCACGCAGACCGCCGAAGCCTCCGCTCCCGTCTCCAGCGGCGTCGAGGGCGTTGCCTCTTCTGCTGTTGTGGTTCCCACTCCCTCTGTTAGCACTGCGCCCAACGGCGAAACTGTCATTATTACCGTTACGCCCAGCGCCTCCGCGACGAGCGAAGTTTCTGGCGAGGTCAGCACCCCTGTTGCCCCTGTCGGCGCCGAGTCCACCACCATTGGCAACAACATCGTTACTGTTACGATTACCGTGACCCCGACTGCGCCTGGCGGAAGCACCCTGCCCCCGACTGTCATCACCACGACCCACACTGCTGCGCAAACTCCTGCCGTCAGCAGCACTGCCGTTTCCGGAGAGGCCTCGACCCCTGCGGTGCCCGATGTCGTTACTGTTACTTTCACTGTCACGCCCACGGCTACCAACGGCACTCCTCTGCCGCCCAACGTTCTTACCACCACGGTGACCGCTGAGCAGACCCCTTCGGCTCCCATCGCCGTTGAGTCGACGAGCCTTGCTACCAGCACTGCCCCCAACGGCCAGACCAATGTCGTCACGGTCACGTACTCGGCTCCTGCTGAGACCTCCGCGCCGGTCTCTGCTGAATCTACCAGCCTTGCTACCAGCACTGCCCCCAACGGCCAGACCCAGGTTATCACTGTCACCTACTCGGCTCCTGCGCAGACGCCGTCTGCTCCTGTCTCGACCGAGAGCAATGTCGAGGGCGTCGCTTCGACTGGCCTGACTACTAGCACTGCTCCCAACGGCCAGACGAATGTCGTCACGGTCACCTATTCGGCTCCTGCTGAGCAGACGGCCCCGGTCTCCGCTGAGTCCACGAGTCTGGCTACCAGCACTGCTCCCAACGGTCAGACTCAGGTTATTACCGTTACCTACTCGGCTCCGGCATCGATCGTCACGTACGAGGCCTCGACTGTCTACGCTACTTCTCTGTACACCGTTACCTCGTGCGCCCCTGAGGTCACCAACTGCCCGGCCAGCTCTGGCACTCCTGAGGTCAAGACGTCTCTTGTCGCTGTCTCCACGACTTCCGTCCCTGTTACCATTCTGGCCACCTCTGCCCCTGCTGGTTCTGCCTCTGTCCCGATCTCTAGCGGCGTCGAGGGTGTGGCTTCGTCTCCCGCCCCGACCCCCGTCACGTCTTTGTCGACCTCGACCATCTTCAGCACTGCCACCTCTACTGCCGTTACTACTGATGCGGCTGGTGTCACCTCCGAGGTTGTGATCACTCAGACTATTTCCATCGGCACCACCATTTGCCCCGTCACTGCTACTCAGACTCCTGCTATTTCGAGCGGTGTCGAGGGTGTCGCTAGCTCCGCCTCCAGCGTTGTTGCTGAGACCACGGCTGCCGTTGACGCGCCTCCCTTCCCTGTCTATGGCAACTCGAGCATCGCATCTGTCCCCGCTGTGAGCTCTGCTCCCTTGACGCCCCTGACGCCCCTGCCCACTTTCGCGCCCTCGAACGTCACTGTCTTCATTACTCTGACGCCCACGGCTCCCGCTGGCGTTCCTGCGACTGCCAGCGTTTTGACCACAGTCATCACCCCTACGGGCCCTGCCAACACCAGCCTGTCCATGGCTCCCACGCCCACGTTTCTGCCGACGTTCATGCCCACGCCCGTTATCAACAGCGCTGTTGATGGTGCTGTTTCTACGCCCGTCTCGGTCGAGGACAACAGCCTTACAACCTCGACTGTCTACACCATCAACGTCGAGACGCAGACACACACGCACGAAGCTGAGGACGTTACGTCGACTGTTGTCGTTACCTCTGTGGTTCCCGCCTATGTTACTATCTGCCCGGTAAGTCTAGCCTAATCCGGCATATCAAACCCAGTTGGCTAATACAAGAAATCAGGTCACCGCGACTCAGACCCCCGCTGTGACGACGCCCGCCGTCGCCGCCGTTGTGTCCTCCGCTCAGCCGACGACCATGATCACGGCCAAGCGCAGGGCCGCTCAGCCGTCTGCCACGCCCGCCTCGGTCGCGGCCGAGCAGGACAACTCGTCTGAGAAGTCGGACAGCGTGTGGGACAAGGTCCTGAACTTCTTCGGCGCCCAGTAAATGCCGAGGGTGGCGGAAGTCTGCGCGTTTCTGACGCGTTTGTCTCTGATCGCATGAAAGTCGTATATCCGAAGCACGCTCCAGCTCGGGCGATGTGTGGGTCCTGGCCACCCCCTGGCCCCGCTTGTCGACCGACCTGCTCCTTTTAGAATCGAGGATCGGTTGCGTAAAAGCTGCTCTGGCGCACGGACGACTATTTCTGTTTGACGGATGAAACTCAAGTGAAACATATACGACGGATGATGGGCTGGCCCATGCACACACATGATAGCAAAAAAACACCCAGCACAAACAATCAAAGCACAAAGAGAAAAGCCTTTTATCCTTCCCCTTTTCCTCGTTGTTTTGGCGTACTGTATCTTGTAGCGTTCTTGGTCATGTCTTGTCCTTTGGTTGAGTTTTTCCCCCACTCTCGACGTTGAGATGCGCAGCTTTCTATTTCACTTCCTGACCCCTTCTTCCTTGTATATACCTTTTGTTTTTGCTCCATAGAAGAGCAGAATGGAAAAAATGATTTCTCAATTTTGCAGTACAGCTTCTCCTGTCGCGTGCATCGTATGATGGTTCTTGTCATTCTCGTGGTAGTTTTGGACTACAGGCAGCTTTCTTCTACACGGTTTTGAACATCGTAACATCCCGATGGGCACCCCCAGCGTCGTCCTATAGCCTCTGGCCTACCGTCTCTTTGCATGCTGCCCAGATACAGCCGTCTAGGAGACAAGTGGCGGTGCGCCCAAGATGGAGAGGACTACACTGTGAATCATCGGATACACGCCGAAGGGGAAGACTTGATGAAAGGAGAGGGATGGCGGTGGTGCAGCGGTTGCGGAACCAGACGGTGGTGCCTCCGACGCCACAGGCGGTTAGGTAGCCGCCGGGTGGGGACGCAGCAGCCGGCTCATCCGCCAAGGAGGTGATCGAGCCACAGAAGTTCATCAGCCGAAAAGCGCAGGCCCACGGACGTTGGCGAATGCCGTTAAAGCAGAAAGCGGGTCACTGCTACCACCGGTGCACTGACAGGAATCTCTTCATCAGGCGAATCTTCGCTCTATAAGTAAGGATACGCAACGCCCGCGCTTGGGCCTCCCGGTAAAGCTGTTATGGGTTTTGGCCGATGGGAATAACCGTATTAGTCATATGCGAACGAACCTCATTCGTCTCAAGGGTGTCGTACGAGAGAAAGGGGCCAGGTGTCCGCTCATGTGCGAGAACACGAGCGGAGACTTTGGCTGTGTCTGAAGGCGAGTGTGCCGTGAAGCGAGATGCCAGCTGCGTCAAGAAACGCGATACTTAAGCTGGTCAAGACGCATGAAAATGCAATCCAGGAGCTTGAGAATTGCAAAAGCGAGGACGCTTTATGCGTCCAGCACTGGTGTTTCGGCGCAAGCATGACGAGGGGGATTCCGACGTCTCACTTCCCTCTATACGGATCAGAAGAGCATGATTGACGAGTCCAAGGGCCCAGTTCTATCCGTCGAAGCCGAGGGAGAATAGGCGGGTTTCGCAAGAGGCTGGCATCCAGCTCCACGAGTAGCAGAGATGGGCGAGAAAGCTGCAGTCAAGTTCCAGAAGCTTCCTACTCAATGCAAGAAGGATCAAGTAACTGCCATCAAGTTGGAAATGCAGGAGAAAGGATCCCAAAACCGAGCGAACTGTAGGTCCATAGTGAGAAGTGCCGCACGAAGAACAATTAAGGGCCAGGGTCGAGAACATGGGCTCTACAGAAAGTCAGCGCTTCCAATATTCTCTCACACGGGAGACGGCGATGTCCTGGGTTTTTGTATGTATATACAACATATCACCTAGATAACCCCGCACAGTAAGCTGTAAAGGAACCGGATACCCTGTCGAACTGCAGAATAGACTGAACCCGTCAATAACGAGTCAAGATATCCATCGGGGCGGTCACTCCATGTACATAAAAGCATTCTCATATCCGGACAGCTACTTCAGCTCCCTATGTAAGTGCGGCATGCGTATATGTGTATGCCAGCTAAAGTCCCTGCCATACAACTGCTGCGCCACACACATTCTACTTTACTTAGCAGACGAGTGCGACGGAGGCGTTAAAACGGGCAGGCAAATCCGACGGTTCGGCTCGCACCTGCCTGTCTCGTCACTCAGCGTATAAATGATTACCCGTTCGAGTTTAGCGTCTCGCTTATGCCCGCTGGTATAACAAGCCAATTTACGCGGCACAGTAGGTTGAAAAGATGTAGCATAACATATACTCTAGCTTAACCTGAGCGCCTTTATCTATGGGTAGTTGAAGCAATCGTCCGGATGGAAGTGTATATATGTATATACAGCAGCCATCCGGATGACTACTTCAACTCCCACCACAGTCCTGCAGACGCAGCAAGAAGAGCCTGCGGTGCGCGTGAGGGCACTGGAATCCATCGCCCAGAAGGCGAGCAAACACTGACATCGCGACCTGGACGAAGCTCCGAACGGAGCAGGAGCTGATGCTCAAGTCTGCCAATTCCCAGAAGATGTCCGCTCTGGACCAACTGTCGGACCTGTCGCCCGAGAAGTGCCAGGGCGTGCTGGAGATACCCTACGTGCAGGGCTTGTCATGCTTGGAGGAAACAGTTGTTCTTATATTATTCGAGCTATCCGCATAGGGAGTTGAAGTAGTCACCCGGACGATCGCTTCAGCTCCCCACGCACGCGGCTTATTATGTGGGTAAGAACTATTTCATGCTGCTATAGTTGTTCGCATAGCGAGTTGAAGTAGCCATTCGGATGATTGCTTCAACTCCCCATAGATTACGAGTTCTATAGTATCGATCCGTTCATACCACCATGGTATCTGAAATGCCCTTCCCAAACGCATACCAGATACGGAACCGCCATCGGCGTCCAATCGAAAACCCATATCCACCGCCTAGCCAAACTGCTATCCCTGACCGGCAATCACTTCCTTCACTTTCTTGAAGACAGCTGACATCTTCTGGAAGTCCCTTGGCCAAGCGCTGACATCTCCGCCATGATTTCCTGCAACTGAAGCCTCGATCTCGTCCAAGTACGCAGCGACCTCCTTTTGGCGAGCGTCGTGCTCCTCAAGGCGGGCATTGAGCCGAGCAATGCTTTGTCCCCAGTCCTTGGCGAGGTCGCGCTATATTCGTTAGTGTGTCATGTTCATGCGAAATGTCAATGAAGGGTCGCCTACCATGGCAGACACGTTCGTTTCGATCTCCAGAAACCTCTCGAGGTATGCGTCGAGGTCATTCTCAGAGCCGATGCTGAGCTGGGTGACTCGAGCAGCGTTGACGTGAATATTGGTCTCAAGGACCTTGATGCGGGCCTTGGCCTCCTCTATGTCCTTGTCCATCTGAGCGATAGACGCAGACTCCGCCATGGCGCAGTTCAGGTGAGGGCGAATGCCTGTTTTTCATATTAGGTGTTAAGATGCCACACTTCGGGGCGGTGAATCAATTGTAAATACAGGTGAAGTGAAGTACGGGTCCGTTCCTGTCGCACGCCGAAAGTTCGTGTGTTGTGCCCCTAGGGCCGTTCGCGTATCCTTAGGCTGAAAGAAACCTTTTGAGGGTGGTGAAGTTTGTTGTTGGGGAGGAAGCTCAGTTGGCTGCGAGAAGAAGCGGAGGAGGTCAAGTAAGGCGCGTGCCTTCCATGTTGGCGCAGCTCACATGCCAGGGTCCGTATTGGAGCACCTAGTGGCATCATCCAGGTGTGTTATGCACCGGCTGGAGCGCTGTTTGGCAAGTGCATGCTTGATGTCTCTCCTCCAGCGGCACCGCACCATCTTCTCAAAAATTTCCCAAACCTGGAACCCAAAGACGACAGAGACAACATCTTGAACGGCTTAGACAGACTGAGCATGTTCGAGATATCGGGATCGTGGCTTCCAAAGTCAGCGTGCAAGCGTATTTGCCCTGGGAGAAATGAGAAATGCTGGCATTTTTCCAGAGATGCAGATACAGCAAGCTAAAGAGACGATGAACCTCAAAGAAACGACTCGTTTGGTTACGACAACGATGACACGTCTTTTCGTCTGCCAAAAACACGTTTCATGTCTCCTCCAAGCTCTGGATTGTATCTCGTGTTTTGTATATGGTGGGGAGTGGAAATGTCCGTCCGGATGAGTATATCATGGGGAGTGGAAGCATCCGTCCGGATGAGTGTGTCATTCCAACAGCCTTCCCGAGTCCTTCAAATGCTCGCTTAGATGACCTCTTTTGGTTAGTGGCGCGCGAGGGCCTTTGCTACGCATCCGCTGGCGCGCCTACACCTACACCTACACCTAATCAACTCATTTCCTCAGCGGACCCCTTCACCTGCCGCTAAT
Organism: Dothiorella sarmentorum; assembly: GCA_023082095.1. Classification (NCBI taxonomy): domain Eukaryota; kingdom Fungi; phylum Ascomycota; class Dothideomycetes; order Botryosphaeriales; family Botryosphaeriaceae; genus Dothiorella; species Dothiorella sarmentorum. Next base: position 220,064 of record JAJMVL010000016.1, read on the forward strand.
ATGAACGGGACTCCTGCTGCTGCGTGCTTCCCTCCCGACCTTCCAAAGCTCAATGGCGCAAAAGACTGGAATCGGTGGAAGATGCATATGCGCATCCTGCTGCATCAGTCGAAGCTCCTCAGCTACATGAGCACCACCAAGCCTGATAACTGGTCTGACGGAGACGACTTCACTGCCTACGGCATCATATATACGGGCCTTGGCAGTGGCTTAGCTAATCAGTGCTGCGTCTTCACCAGCTGCTCTGACCCTTGGACCCACCTCACGGACACGTTCGAGTTTGAGTCTCCAGGCGTTCACAACGCATTCAATGCCTATGAGGCTTTCATGGACTTGAACCGCAGCAACTTCAACAACCTTGGTGAGGCTCTTACCGCCCTGGAATGCTTCATTGTCGAGTGTCAGGCACAGCATTGGGAGATCAAGGATATGATCAAGACGATTCAACTCTTTCGCCTTGCCAAGGACGACTTGCCTGAGTGGGTCAGTCGCAAGCGCGACTGCTTGCAGCACGCTAAGAAGGAAGATGACCACCTGGACTTCAAGTTACTCATAGCTGAGGCTCGCGCCTTCACTTCGAGCCCAGATGGCAACAAGCCGAAGTGTTCGTGGTGCGGCAACGCGCATGAAGTTGCCGACTGCTTTCACATTAACCCACAGAAGGCTCCAGCTGGATTCAAGGCCGACGAGAAGCTTATTCACGCCTACAAGAACATGAACAAGGCTGACAACAAAGGCGCCGGCACTCTTGAAACCCCTAGGCCGCCGAAGTCGAATGAGATCCTCCCAGAGCTCCGCGATGAGATCCTCCCAGAGTTCCGCGAAGAGTTCCGCGACATATTGCTTCACGCTTGCCCGTGCAACTTAGAAGGCCATGACTGCGGTATCCCTGGGTGCCATGCAAAGCACTATTGCATGGTAAGTTACCTTGACTTCCCTGTTTTGATCTGAATCGTTACTAATGCGCTTGTATAGGCTGCAAAGCACCAGCCTGGTTCGCCTTGCACCATGTGCAACAATCGACTTGAAACAGCTCCGCAGGGCTTGAAGAATTGTCCGGTGTACATGAGCCGTGATGGACGGGTTGGCAAGGTGCACAACAAGTATTTCGCAAGCCTTACTGAACCTTGCTCCGGACACTCATTCTGTTCATTACGTTCTAAACTCCGATGCGAGCATCACGACAAGCTCTGCCTTCACAACAAGTAGATGAAGCCCGTATCGAGATTGTGATAGCCAAAGGCGCAGACTGCTTGGAGGTCAGGTACGTGGGATTCTGCATGGTTCTCGGCTATTGGAGCATAGTTGCAGATGCCAACATTTCCAGGGGGTCTTACTGGAGTTCTACTGCACACATACGGTAAAGAGACACTTCTAGCAAAATCGGATAATGCAATGGACTTCATTCGTGGCGATGAGGTTCAAGATTGACAGCGTGAATGTGAATTATGAGATGGGTGTGTTGAATATAGATGACGGACAGTGGTGAACCTTGCATTTGCCTGTTTGCTTGCTCGTAGGATTGTGGTGTCTGGCGGTAAAATGTGGCCACAGCAACTGCAGATGAAGTGGGAAGAAGAAAAGAAGCCCATTGTCGAATAAAACCGCAGACCCAGGCAGTCGATGGGGAAGCCCAACTTGTGTCTAAATCCTTCTACTAAGCACGTGAAGTCGGTCTACAAGTAGATCTTGAGCTGCTTTTCGCTCCACTTCGTGCCCGACGGCCCTCCTGCAAGGTAGTTGAATAGGTCACTTTACTCGTCGTGTCGCTGAGCGCGACCCGGTTTTTGCTCTGCCCGCCCGTGCCTACTTGTCTCGCCACCAGTGACCATTTCTGGATTAGCGTCTGCGTGGCCGTCACTATGCTTCATAACATGCTCAAGGTGGCGCGAACGTTTTCACAACACGCCTCAGAAGTCCGCAAACCACCCGATCGCAGAAGCAAATATCAGAATGTAATCGAGCATCTCTTGACCCACGTTTCGGCACCCGCTTCCTGTCACGCCTCTGACATGGTCTCGTCTGCGGCCAGTTAGCGCGCTACACTCAACCACGCTCCACGCAAGGATCACATTTATGTTCCTCATTCTCGCCCCAGAACTCGTCTCCCTCGTTTCCGCCCTATAATGATCTCCCTTCTCGGGCTTCGTCTCCCCGCTTCTCATATCCATCCTTCTCGCTCTAGAATTCATCTTCCTTCTCGGCTCAGTGGGTTTGGAAACGTTAGCGTTTGCTGGTATCTTCTGGATTGACTGGGTTCCTCATCGAACACGTGTTTCTTGTAGGATGGTTCTTCGTACCCCTTTTCCTTATTATCGCCCCAGAATTCATCTTCTTTCTCGGCTTCGGGCTTCGGCTTTGGCTCCGGCTTCTGCAACTTGTATTAGGGAACAGCGACGGTACTGAATATAAGCCACGCAAGCAGAGGCATTCACCGTATCAGTTCTCGAGCACTCCTTTCTTGGCAACAGAGTAGAAAAGGATGTAGGAGCAACCTGATTAGAACGTGCTGCATGCACCAATGGTAGGTCGGGTATCGTACAGCTACAATGATGCAACGCCAGACCGAAAAGAGAGCAGGTACATAGAAAACACATCCAGCACCCCGGCTAACCGGTAGTGCAAGCCTCAACCCAGCAAAACGCAAGCTATGCAGTGCCGAGAAATTATAGGGTAAGGAGCGGTGTGGAAAAAAGCATCAAGGGAGAATAACACGAAGTGATCAAAGCAGAATACGCAATCTAAGGTGCAGTGATGACAGAAACGTGGTGAAGCAACAGGGTAATTTTTGCAAGCAATGCAACCGCAAGTGTTCGCTGAGCCAGATAAAGGACCAAACGAATAAGCCAACTGATCTCTTCTCCCTTCGTAAAGGCGAGTAGTGGTAATAGCGGTAGCAAGACCGATGCATGCTGATACAGCGAAGAGCAAGAAAAAACAAACAACCATCCATAAGCGCGCAGAACCGGCGCTGAAAACCCCGTGGTCCCAACCCAAAACGTCCCGATCCCCCAAAAGCCGCCGAAGGAACTTCTTCAGAAACCGTTTCGTTCAATCATACAGGAGTCACCCCCTTCGAAACCCTTCGTCATTGTCGTGAATGTAATATGAAACTCCTCTCCTCTCCTCTCCTTTTTTTCTTTACGCAGCGATGGGCTCAGGTTGGGCCTCCTCGCTCACACCGTTGGCCTTCTCCGAGGTGGTGCTCTCAAACTCCTTGATCTTAGCGTCGGCCTTGTCCTTAGCCTCCATAACGCTCTCGTACTTCTTGGCAAGCTTCTCGTGGGCAGCCTGCATGGCGTCGAACTTCTCCTCAAGAGCCTCCTTCTCAGCATCCGCCTTCTTGATCTGCTCCTCCGCAGTCTCGAACTTCTTCTCGGCGTCCAACTTTGCCTGCTCGGCAATTTCCAGCTGAGCAGTGGCGGTGGTGGCGTTGTCCTGGAGAGCCTTGGCCTCGGCCTCAGCGGTGGTCTTGGCCTCGCTGGCAGCGGTGAGCTGGGACTCGAGATCCGCGACCTTGGCGGCATCAGCCTGAGCGGCAGACAGCTGAGACTCAAGTTCGGGCACCTTGGCGGCATCGGCCTGGGCGGCGGACAACTGGGACTCAAGTTCGGACACCTTGGCGGCGTCAGCCTGAGCGGTGGATAGCTGAGACTCGAGCTCGGAGACCTTGGAAGCGTCGGCCTGAGCGGCGGACAGCTGGGACTCGAGGTCCGCGACCTTAGCGGCATCCTCCTGGGCGGCGGACAGCTGGGACTCGAGCTCGGACACCTTCGCAGTGGCGTTCTGAGCCTCCTCCTCAGCCTGCTGAACCTTGGACTCAGCCTCGGCCTTAGCCTGCTCAGCAGCCTCAAGCTTGCTCTCGGCCTCCTTCTGCTTAGTCTCGGCCTCGCCAAGCTTCTCGTCGAGGGAAGCCTTCTCGGTCTCGATGGCAGCGATGTCGGTCTTCAGCTGCTCAACCTGGGAAGCCTGCTCCTTGAGCTCATCGAGCTCGGTCTTGGTCTGGGTGAGCTCGGTCTCAAGGGCAGCCTTAGCCTCGTTGGCAGCGGCAACGTCCTGCTCAAGCTGCTCCTTGGTCTCCTGGGCGGACTTCAGGCCAGCGAGCTCCTCGGCGTGCGACTCCTCAGCCTTCTTGAGGGCCTCTTCGGCGGCAGAGGAACGCTCTTCGGCAGCCTTGGCCTTCTCCTCAATCTCGGCAATGGTGGCGGCGGAAGCGTCCTTGGCATCCTGAACCTCCTTGAGCAGAGACTCGAGGGAGGTGAGTTGCTCCTTGGCGGCCGAGTGATCAGCCTGAGCGGCCTCCAAGTCGGTCTTGGTCTGGTTGTGGGCGGCCTCAAGCTCGGACTTGACGGTAGAGTGAGATTCAACCTCCTGGGACAGTGCCTCGATCTTGCTCTCGAGCTCGGACTTGCTGGAAGTGTGGGATTCGATCTCCTTGGTAAGCTCGTCAACCTTAGCCTCGACCTCGGCCTTGCTGGAGGTGTGCTCGTCGACAGCCTTGTTAAGCTCCTCGATCTTGCTCTCCAGCTCAGACTTGCTAGAGCTGTTGGACTCGATCTCCTGGGTAAGCTCGTCAAGCTTGGTCTGGACCTCGGCCTTGGAAGCGGAGTGCTCCTCGATAGCCTTGTTGAGCTCCTCAACCTTGCTCTCCAGCTCAGACTTGGCGGAAGCGTGGCTCTCAACCTCGCTAGTAAGCTCGGCGACCTTAGCCTCGATCTCGGACTTGCTGGCAACGTGCTCATCGACAGTCTTGTTCAGCTCCTCAACCTTGCTCTCGAGCTCGGACTTGCTGGAAGCGTGACCCTCAATCTCCTTGGTAAGTTCCTCGACCTTAGCCTCCAACTCGGGGATCTTGCCCTCAAGCTCAGATGCGTTAGTCTCAGCAGCGGCCTTAGCAGACTCGAGCTCAGAGACGGTGCCCTCAAGCTCAGTAACCTTGGACTCAAACTTCTCGGCGTCGGCCTTGGCGGCATCAACCTTGACATCCGCCTCGGCCTGGGCAGCCTCCAGGGTGGCAATCTTAGCCTCAAGATCCGCAATGACGGTCACGGACTCGTCGGCCTTGGCAAGCTGAGCCTCCAGCTCGGCGATCTTCGACTGAGTAGCCTCGTGAGCGGCCTTGGTCTCGCCGTGAGCCGAAACCTCAGACTCATGTGCATCCCTCACACCAGCGTGAGTGGTCTTCTCGGCCTCGAGGGAGGCCACCAGGCTGGCAACCTCGACGCTCTTGTCGGCAAGCTCGGCCTGAACGTTCTCAAGAGTAGCTTGCTTCTCAGCAAGACCGCTCTCCGTTTCGGTGAGCTTGTGGCGCAGCTCGTCGAGTTCCTTGGCGCCGTTCTCCAGCTGAGACTGCGCCTCGGAAGAGGCGGCAGAAGTAGACTCCTTGTGGGCTTCGTACTCCTGCTCCAGCTTCTCGGAGTTGGACTTGACAGCGGAGAGCTCCTCCTCCAGAGTGGCGATCTGAGCAGCCAAAGACTCGGCGGCAGATTGGGCCTCCTCGAGAGCCTTAGCAGCGTTCGCGACAGCTTCGTCCTGCTGGCCAGTCGTAGCCTCAGCGTCGTTCTTTGCACTCTCCAAGTCGGCGGTGAGAGCTTTGATCTGCTCGTCAAGCTTGGAGCTCGTGGCAGCAGCTTCCTCTTGGAGACGCGTCGACTCAGCGTGCAGGGTGTCGTGCTTGGAAGCGTGCTCCGCGGCCTCGGCACGCGCGACAGAAAGGTCGGACTGGGCAGAGGCAAGCTCGGTAGCAATGGAAGCGATCTTATCCTCGAGCTCGGCCTTGAGAGACTCCTTCGCAGCGTTCGCCTCCTCGACGGCCTTCGAAGACTCCTCACGGAGGGCAGAAAGCTCGGACTCAGCTTGCGAGATCTTGGACTCGGCAGCCTGGTGCTTTTCGGACGCCTCAGACAGGTCAGCCTTCAGCTTCTCGATTTGCGAGTCCAGATCAGCCTTAAGCTGCTCGGAGGAGGACTTGGTTGTGTCGTGATCGCGGATGAGAGCGGTGATCTTGGCCTCGTGTTCGTGCTGGATAGCATCCTGCAAACCACACTAGTTAGACAGGACGCCTCTTGGATGCATGCAAAGATTGAAAGACTTACCAATTTGGACTGATACTCCTGCTCGCAACCCTCCTTGACCGAATCCCTCTCCGCCTTCCTCGCGTCAGTGATCTGTTGGACCACGACGCTGACCATGTGCTCCTCAAGCGCGGCTTTCTGCTGAATGAGGGCGGTCTCTTTGATCTTGTAATCGGCGGCCAGCTCCTCGGCGCGGTTCTGCAGGGTGCTGACCTCGGAATCCCGAGCTCCCAGCTGGTCGTTGACCTTGGCCAGCTGCGCCTCCATCTCGGTGAGCTGCCTCCTTAGCTCCTCGGCCTCGCTCACGAACGAGTCGCTGCGGGGGGTATCATCGTCCTCGGGCTTCTCGGGCCCACCGGCGCCGCCGAAAAAGTAGCGCAACATAGCGCGCTTGGATGGTTCGCGTGTTGATTTCTTATCGGATGAACCGTCGAATGGCGGTGGTGCGGGGGGTTGCTCCGAAACTGCTGCTCGCTGGAGCTTTACTCTGGCGGACTGCGGGGTCGGCTGTGACTCGGGCTGGATGGACTGTTTGGAGCGGCTGCTTGACACTGACGGTCTCTTCTGGCTGCTGGGAGGCGAGTGGCGCTTCGAGGTGGAAGGTTTGCGTACTGGCCCTCCGCTCTGATTAAGCTCTTGATCGACTTGGTGCTCAAACTGGTCGCCCACGGAGTGGATTGTGCTGAGGTTGGCACGATCGCGCTTCACGCTTTCTCGCCGACGGACGCTTTCGAACTTTCGAGCGGCGCGGGAAGTGCCCTTCTCGATGTCTTCGATGATCTTTTTGGAGGGGGTGCGCGTGAGTGCCGGGCGAGCCTCGTCCGGGTTGCTGTTTACCACAAAAAGTAAACAAAGGTGAACCGCAGCAACGCGTGGGGAGGAGGGGGGGAAAAGTAGCGGATGCAGGGAAGAAGAGGGGAACGGGAGAGGGGAGGAGAAGGCCGGAGAAGTAAAGAAAATTTTGCTGGCGTGGGGACGGTGTGGAATGAGGGTGGATAGCGCAGGGGCAGGTGTGTGGATGGCTTACTCGGAGCTCCGCCGGCTTTTCCACAAGCTTGTCATTGTGATTTTCGGCGGGTCAAGGGTCCGCGCGGACTTAGCGGTACATAAAGATACGTACTGGTGGTGGTTGTTCGCGCTGCACAACAGCAGAACAGATGCAAATGCGGTGTATGAGAGCAGGCAAGAGGCAGGCCAGTAGAGATAACTAAGTAATTATGCGTTGAGCAGGCACAGCTGCAATGCTCCCAATCACTCCTTCCCTCCAAGCATGCACGCGGTAAACGGCGATGTCAACATTCGGAAGCCATGGTGCTTTGGCCAGCCCTGCAGCAGCGCCAATCAGCGCTCGACACGACCGGGAGAGTGAACAGCACAGCAGCAGCGAGCCGATGTGCGCTGCGGCCCTTGGGTCCTGCGGGCACCAACAGCGAGCGCTGCCGGGCGCTACCGTCGCGGCCATGGAGAGAGTTACACGGCGCTGGCACTGGCGGCCTCGAGCATGCGGCACGGTTGATCCCAGCAGCCACCGGCGGGAGCGAGTGCGTAGCGCTCCTCGTACACGAAGAGCCTCATGTGCCACACACTCCTCTTGGGCGCGATGTTGCACGCGAGATATGGGTCTTTAATCCGGCGCCGTCGCCGTGGCTGCAGAGTAGCAGCAACGCTTTTTCCTCACGACGGCGCCGAGCAAACAGAGACCAAAGGCGGTCAGCTGGAGCGTTCCCCGTAGTAGGTACCCACTTGCGCTAGAGCTATGGCGTCAGCCCTCTACCGATTAGACAAACGACACCGCAAAAAGCATAATTCAGCACCCGACAACCTTCACAACTCCCACCGAGTTCAACAGATTATTGTGCCGCCCATCCATCCAACCCCCGCCGGCGAATCGCGATATCGCGCAGAATATCAGTCATCCCGCCCATGGCTCGGCTGTGCGTGATGTGCCAGCAGATGCAGGACGTGTCCAACGCTCGTGCGTTGGTGCGGTGTGTGCGAGCCGGCCGCGCGCGCCAGGATGAGCCAGGTCTCCGAGCTTTTCCCCGCTGGGCACGACTTGAGCTGAATGTGATTGTTGGTGCAGGGCCCGGCACAGCTCTCTGACTCGGCGGCAGTGTGCTTGTGATAGAGCTGATCGTCGAGCTATCCTCAACCCATAGGTAGTCAGCGTGGGATGCATTCGTCCTCACCAAGCTGCGGCGCCACAGGCGCGAAGCTAGAGCTTCGATTTCGATAGCGGCCGGCGCAGCGGTTGGATATCTGCTTTCCTTGATCGCGTCAGACAAGGGTGAGGCGCTTGCCGGTGAGCTGTCATAGCCGCCCGACGTTGGTGGTGAAGAACGTGACGTGAAACACCAGACACAGAACGGTTTCAAGCTCGATCAGTTGGACTTGTTCAGCCTTGAGTGGTTCGCACATACTCGCACGTGGCGCATGCAAACCCAAGGCTGGAGGCGTGCCATTGCCACTTCACCGTCATACGCCGGGAGATCTTCAACTCTATGCTTCAATCTACCAACTCTCAATGCCATACAAACACCGCTATCATGGCCAGTCTCCGCAATTTTCTCTAGCGTTTCCAGCGCGACCACTGCCCGCCATCCTGGATATGATCTTCCTCCGCCGGACGAGCTCGTGACTGTGAAGTAGATGCACAGCCAATCGGCTGCCGGCAGCGCCGCACTTTCTCATTGTCCCAGCATCTGATGATCCCCCACGGCAATCACCCGCTGTAGCCAAGCCAGTCCAGAGCCACAAGCGCGCCGTCCCGACACTTCTCTCACCGCCCCGCTGTATACGCTGCTCAGGACCGTTCGGTAAGACGCGCCTCCACCTTGGATTTCTCCGCTTGCTTGATCTCTGAAAGCTCCTCGCGCGTAGAGTTGTACTTGCCGGCGACCTGGTTGAACGGGTTGTCGGGGTGCTTCTCGAACTCCTTGCGGATCTGGTCGATCTTCTGCTGCCGGCGCAGGCCCTTCTCGTCCTTCATCTCCTCCAGCCTGCGCTCCTCGTACGCCGCATACGCCGCCTTGAAGCGGCGCTCCGGGTGCCTGTCGATCTTGTCGTCGCCCTTGCCCGTGCCGAGGGAGAGCGCGTCGAGCGCGTTGTCGATACCGGTGGCGCTGAGAGCCGCGCCCTTCTTGTCGGCGGGCGCGTCGAAGGAACCGAGGGCGTCATCGAGGCCTCCGGCACGCGTCTTCTTCTGTGCCGTCTTGTTCTTGGATGGTCCCTTGCTAGGCAGAGACGCCTCTTCCTCGCGCAGGAGAGCGTCCTTCTCGGCCTTCTTGCGGTCGGCTTCAGCTTTCTTTGCTGCAGCGGCTTCACTGTGTGCCCAACTACGTCAGCGACTCCCAGATTCTGGGCTACGATACACTGTATGTGGTCATGTAGGAGAGACATGAGTCCGCATGGGCTATGAGTCGTCGGGACTTACGCCTTGTTGTTGCTCTTGGAGCCCTTGGACCACTCCACATCCTCGGCCTGAGCCTTCACCTTGTCTGCGGCTTGAGATTTCGCGGCCGCAGCATCTGCCTTGCGCGCCTGGCCCTGGGCCTTCTTGCTGTTCTCTCCAGCTGCCTTTCCGCCTTTTGCCATTGTGTGCGTCGCTGTGGTGTTGCTGACTTGCGCTTTCGTATAAGGTAGGGCGCCGAGATGTCGACGTTGATGCGATCGGCTTGAAGGATGGGTTTAGCGGTCTAAATAAGGCTGGGGTAGGTGGTGAATAGTTGGGTAGCGATAGCAGGTACAAAGGTTGCCTGTCGGGCTAAGAGCTTGCACTGCGATGTCGCCGCCCGATGACTCGGAGGAGGGGCGAAGTTTTAGCGCACGTACGTCAGGGCGGGGTCGCACGACCGGCAGCTGGAGCCTTTCACCCATGTGCAACCATCACCCATGCAACTATGGATCACCCAACTACATCCGGCGACCTTGGGCTACAGGCTGCTTTGTGCCATTCAGGACAAACAGAAAAGCCGTATGCAACGAGTCCTGGCTACAAGTTGCTCATGCGAGTACAGCTATGGATACCCGCTTCGACATAAAAAAAAATAAAAAAAAATTTGAAGGAGTACTACTGTGGTACCAAATACGCTTTACACTTCACGCATACATTCTGGAATCATATTAGGATGTTCTTGTTAACTACTGTTTACGTTACTATTAACGTCAGTCATGTCTATGTCTAATTCTGTTGGTATCGTGCATCCAAAAAGCAATTCCGTCTATTAACCAAAACACCACGCTGCACATAAAGGGGATAAGCTTGTCATCAGATGGAGTTCTGACGCGTGCTAGGGCCTCTGCTATCGGCCTCTCCCTTCTCCAGGTCGGCGTTCCCACCCTGGTTCTCGGCGCGACTCTCGCCATTCACCTCATCGCCCTTGACAAGCATCTTCACCCATTTGGCTCTCTCCGCCTTTTCCATCGCCAACGCACCATCGCAGCGACGCTTCATGGAGAAGACGCTGAAAATAAGCCCCAGAACCCACCACGAGAACAGGATGGGCAGAGCGCGATACTGGTAGTTGCCGCAGCCCTCGCTCCAGATAAAGTTCAGCATATCGTACAGCTCCTTGGACGGAAGCGCGTAACTCCAATGGTAGAACCCGGACGTAAGCTCGAACGGCGAGGCGGCGGCGGCGACGTTGATGATGATCCAGGTGAAGACGAAGAAGGTGATGAACTGCGGCGGAACGAAGGCCGTGGAGAAATCGTACACGAAGTAGTTAATGTGCATGAAGAGGCACAGGATCATCCAGGTGGTAAAAAAGTCCAATCCGTTGACAGCCCAAGACTCCCTGAATGCCCAGGTGTATCCGGTCATAACCAGGGAAGCAGTGAGGGCGAATATCACTGAGAGGGTCATCCGGACGATGTAGTTGTCGAGGCGGGATAGACGACTGAGGAACTGCATCGAGGTTGAGATGCCGTTGATGGCCATGACGAAGAAGAACTGCATCAAGATCGGCATGACCATGCCGACAGTGTTGTAGAACATGCGAGAACCTTGGGTGGTAGGCTGGATGGGGGCAGCGGTGCCTTGAATGGGGTTGAGGAGGGCCTGAACAGCAGCGGCATCGGAGACATTGACTGACTGGGCAGCCTGGGTGCCGTTGATGTGGTTGTAGGCGACGCCAGCTGCGCCAGCAAGCTGGACAAGGCTCGACTGGATGTTGCCAGAAGCGGCGGAGGGGTATCGGACAGCGTTCCAGATGTAGGTAAGGGCAGAAGGGTTGTAGGAGGCTGCCGCGTCACCACCAGCCAAAGCTGCTGACAGCTGGTTGCTTGCATCGCGGTGAGTATAGACTGCACCCCAGTAGTGTCCCTTGCACACGGCCTCGCGCACGTCGGCCTCAGAGGGGTATTCGGAAACGCTGTGTTGGATGAGTTCCGGGAAAGTGTTGCCCTTCAACTGTTCGTATGCGCCGTTGACGGACTGGCCAATGACACCGCCGTCGTAGTCGACCAAGAGGAACTTGAAGTTGTGGACTTTCTGAGAGTTCTCGAAGACGGAACCGAACAGGTAGGATAGGTTTGCGAGATAGAGGAGGTTGAGAAGCAGCATGAACATGAAGATGGCAACGGTGAAGTTCTTCTTCCTGCCATTCCAGTATTCATGGTCGCGATGTATGCGGTCGGTGGAGCGTTGGAAGAAGGATGATAGGCCTGCCATGGTGTTGATGGCACAGATCAGGACAGACAATGGGACTTGTGTCGTTCAAGGTGAGGTCGCAGGGAGAAAAGGTTGCACGAAGGTAGTTATTATAAGAGGACCTCCAGGCGCCCACAGCGCCGTCGACGTCGTCTCATGGCGCGCATAGAATATTTTGCGTGCTTTCCTTAGAAAATGGGCTCGGCCGAGGACAGGGTTCAGATCAAGCTGCACCCCTTCCTTTCGCTGTTTGGTGGGCGTTGCCGCGTCTGAAAGCTCGGTCACTCGGAGCTTTGCTAACGCCGCGTGGCCAGTGCCTGTAGGGCGAACAAATCAAAGCCCTTTGATGTGCCACAGATCTGCTCTAAACCGAGAACTCGGCCTCGGGCTCCCTTCTCTCAAGATTCAAGATTGATGATCTGTTTGAGATAGCTAGTGGCATGGTGGCTCAGGCCGCGTGCTTACTGTAGTGCTGTACACTTCACGCGTACAAGTACCTCGCGCTCCGGCCCGGCGCCGCAGCAACAAAAACCCCGACCCAGGGGAGGTCAGCACTAGGTAGAGCCCGTCCACCGTCCTCGGCCGGGCCCATGGAAGCAGAGTGGCAAGTGGTCTGGAGTTGAGAGCTTTCATAACGTCCTCGCCTGATCCACTCGGATGAACAATTCGATGGTGCCCCCCACTTACAAACCATCTGGAGGTAACGGATACTGCCGTTTATTTCACCGCTCGGCGACAAGCACCGACTCCACCGACCGACTGCCAAGAGCGCGAGCTTTCCCGCCGACCCGTCTTGGCACCGGCTCGGAGTTTGTCGGAGACTTCCAGGGAGATAAACGCGACGCGTGCTGGGTTCGGGTTTGGAGTGGAGAATAATTTTTGTCTGTTATTTGAAAATTGCAGCAGCCTAGAAGAGTGATGAACATTAGCAATGTTTTATCACTTGGAGAGTAGAGTTGTATCTGCAAGTGCCACCGGTTCATTTCTCTCGTTGTTCTTTATGAGGTGATTAATTGTTGGCTAGTGTAACATACTTTTCACATGGAGCCGGATACAGCAACTCTCTTTAAAAAAGAGTTTGGGCACTTTTTCTTTGCGATGATACTTGGTCGCTGCTGCTACAAGCGAACAGAACAGAACGGCTGCGGGAAAGCTATGCTCGAACGGGAAGGATGATGGTGTTGGCGGGATGTCAGTTGTCGCCAAGATGCCGGCGGGGCGGCCTGAGCGCGACGCGACTCTGCAGCTGCGCGAAACCACAGCCAGGGCTCTTCGTCAACTCCATGCTCTGCTCAATTTCCACCCAATATACACACCACCACTGCCGCTATTATTTTGCATATCCACAGAGCGCGCATTTTACCCAACATCGGCATTTTTCGAGCATTCCATCCACGTCATGGTCCACTCAGCCTAGAATCCTTGGCCACCATCAACGCGTCGAGAAGCGCGTCTTTTGAGATCCCCCACCGCACCTTCAACCTGCCTGACCCGATAATTCCCCCCAAGTCTCCTCTGCCGACCTTTGGGGCTCCTACGACACGTCCGAACGCTCTCACATTACGCGACTTTTTCCGCCATGTACCTCCCTAGGACGTTGATCGCCCAACTATACACCCACCTCCTCCATACGACGCACCCGCTTTCTCCGCCCGTCCTCCTCCTCGTCTCCCTCGAACCCGACGCATTATGTGCCTGCCGCATCCTCACGGCCCTACTCAAGCGGGATTACATACCCCACAAAATTCAGCCCATCGCCGGCTACAATGACCTCGCGCGCGCCGGCCAGGAACTAGTCCGCCCCATGCGCCTGAATGAAGGTGGCTGTGGAGGTGTCGTTGTATGTCTAGGTGTTGGAGGTCTGGTCGACCTCGAAAGCTTGTTGGGGTTGGAAGGGGAGGATGGGGCAGATTTTGGCGGTGTTGAGATCTGGGTTATGGATGCCCGAAGGCCGTGGAACTTGAGCAACATCTTCGGAGGGCGGGGCAACACCAGCATGGAGGACAACGACCTCCCAGTCAAGGTCCCAGGAGTGGAACGTGGAAGAATATTGCGCTCTTACAAACCTGGGAAGGGAGGCATCATTGTCTTCGACGACGGCGACATTGAGGAGGAACTTGAGCGTGAAAGAGAAGCGTATACTGCGTTGGAGCAGATGCCTGAGATCGACGAGGCAGATTTCGATGATGAGGACAGCGACGAAGAGGAGGGGGCAGGGGAAGAGGCCCCGCCAATTTCCGGCCAGGCCACTCGCAAGCGGAAAGCATGGGGAGATGACGAGGACAGTGAAGGCGAAGGTGACGACGGACGTCCAGCCCAGAGACGAAGAAGTAATTCGGTATGCCACCATCATGCAACCCCGATTCTGAAGCTACTGACATTTCAAGTCCACTCCCATCCCGTCTTCACCCTCTCGACCTCCACGCCGTGGCCTCCTTACCACGAATTCTTCCGATTTCTCGCGATCGGACTCCATTAGCCGATCAGTCTCTCCGCCTCCAGCAGAGAAACAGCCATCCGCAAAAACCCTCCGACGCCGTCTGCTCAAGCTTCGTGCGCAGCACAATCGAGTGCTAGACAAGTACTATTCCCTTGGTACCTCCTATTCGGAACCAGTGTCCTCCATCATGTATAGTCTGGCATCAGAGCTCGGTCGGGAAGACAACGACTTGCTATGGCAGGCAATCGTAGGTGTCAGCAGCTTGGAACTTTACGGTCGAACACCAACGGGCATAGGCCTATCGTCATCCGTGAAGCATGGCTGGCAGGGTTCTCGGGGCGATCGAATCCGCGGGTTGCTTCAAGATGAAGTACGCCGTCTCAACCCGACTGATCCAAAAGAAATCGCTCGCGAAACGAGTTTAGGGGAGTCCGGTGGAGTCATCCCAACGCATGCTCGATCACCAACAGACATGTCGATTCGTCTTTCTCCAGAGCCCCGTTTCTTGCTTATCAGGCATTGGAGCTTGTACGACAGCATGCTACACTCGCCATATCTGTCTGCAAAACTGCATCTGTGGTCTGATCAAGGCCGACGACGTCTGCACAAACTTTTGGCGAAGATGGGCGTCAGCTTGACACAGTGCAAGCAGAGCTACACCCACATGGACATGGAGCTGAAGCGCGGGCTCCGCGAACGACTTCTAAAGTTCGCTCCCGTGTACGGACTCGACGGCCTCGTTCCTGAAGCGACCGAACGCGGAGGCAGCAAAGAAGGCTGGGGCTTCGTCCGCTGCTGGGGCTGGAAAGCCTGCCTTTCTGCCATCGACGTCGGCGTCATCCTCGGCGCCATCCTCGAAGTAGGCTCAAACATCAACATCACCGGAGGGATCCTGCCCAACTCATCGCCCCAAATGCCGCCCACCCCCCAATCTCTAGACGGCTCCGCTGCCGGCAGCCAACAAGGCTACCTCCCCGACGCGCCCCCGAAGTTCGATGACGAAGCCGCCCAGGACGCCATAACCTCACGCTTCTGGACCGCGTACGACTCGCTGACGGCGCCCACGCTCCTCACCCAACACGTCCCGATCGCGCAGCACTTGCACCGCGCCATCCTTCGCACGGGAACCGCACTGATCGCAAAGCACCAGATCCGCCACTTGCGCGCGTTCCGCATGGCCGTTGTCAAGGAGGGCCCGGACGCGCCACTATTCACGCACGCGGGCGCGCTGGTCAAGCTCGCGCTATGGATTGCGGAGGCGGTGGCGGAGATGGAGGGGAAGAAGGGTCGGAGCGGCAACGGTGGCAACGAGCTCGTGCTGGCGGGCCTGGACGAGCCGCGGGGCGTGTACGTGGTGGTAGGGCTGGGGGGCGGCGGCACGACGGTGCAAGGCAAGGAGAAGGAGAAAAGGCGGACGGAGCGGCGGAAGCGGAAGGAAGAGAAGAAGGAGGCGAGGCGGAAGGAAAAGGCGGCGGAGAGGAAGCGGACGTTTGAGAGGCGGCTGGCGAACGGGGAGGATGTGGACGGGGAGGATGAGGAGGATGTTGAGACGGAAGAGGAGAGCAGCGAGAGCGAGAGTGAGGAGGAGGATGACGAGGAGGAGGGTAGGAAGGGGGCGGGCAGGAATCGCTTCGGCATCGCGTTCCAGGAGGTTATCGAGGAGACGGGGGCACGGGTCAAGGTGGATAGCTTCGAGCACTGCGTCGTCGAGGTCAGGAAGGAGGATCTCAGCGGGTTCTTGGAGCAGCTGAGCATGAAGGCGATCGTGGGGTAGTTGAAAAGCAGGACAGGTCAGGCATACAAACAGGATCATGACGGATGGAAGAGCATGGGGGTGTTTTTGGTGTCTTGAGTTGAAGGGTTCATCGTCTTAAACTTTTCGCATTCATAGCACATGGGTTATATTGCGTTGGATGGCGGTAGGCAGCCTTTTCTGGCATTTGTGCGCTCTTTTTGTTCCGGGGTAGCTAGGGCTGGCTGTAGGCGTTTCATATATCGTGTTTAGTACACGATCTTGTTCGTTGTGCTTTTAGGAGTTTGAAAGTCTGTTAATATGGCTTATCACCTAGCACAATAAGAAGGCTGTTTGCGGATTCTCTCGTGCGGTGAAGCAATATCGGTTGTGATACAGTGCTTGTCGGGTGACGGTATGTCGATGGTAACGAGATGCACACCTTCGGACAGCTTCAATTGCATAGATGTCAAAAGTAACGTCAATAATTACCTATTGTCCATTCAATCGGGCGAACAGTACTATTGGTTGTGTAAATTGAGTGTGCTCTGCTGCTGTGCAACAATGCGTGCCTGAGCTCAGATGCTCAGATTTCTCGAGAATCGTCAGTCCCGCAACTTGCGACGTGCGAAGTTGTTGCTATGTAGGAAGATGCCGTTTTGGGACTCATGCAGATCATCATGTGACTTTCGGCCAATCCACCCACGGCATCCCAAACTTAGATTGCTTCCATTGATCATCTTAACGCATCAAATTACCAGTTTCTGGATAACAAAGTAAATTTAGCGGCTTCTTGTTCGAGGTTTGTTGATTGCTCCCCAGAGTTAGCCGGCCGATCCACCACCGGGTATCGGGCTAGTTTGAAGCTAATACGTCAGCTACGTGCCCCGCGTCGTCACACGGCAGATAACCGTCCAGTTATCGCATCATAATTTGGGCTCCTGACACCATGGTGCTACTTTATTTCTCCGCCGTCAACCTCCTTCGCTTCTACTCTTTAAAAAACCTCTGCGTGCCTGTCCAATAACCGACTAATAAGTGCAAAAGAAGTCACCTTTGGCTATTAGGCGTGAACCGCGAAACGCCATCCTTATCGCGAGGTTGTCTGTGCAGCAGTGGGGGTTCTCTACCGCGGCCCACCCCAGCCTCTCTTTGCTATACCGTGTAAACGTCACCGCCCGCAACTCCAGTATTTCTGATCCAGGACACTCGTTCATCCGCAACAAAGACGAGATGGCCACCGACGCTGACAGCTCCCAACCGCTACTCGCCTCCAACAGCAACGGGCTTGACTACGGCAGCAGCGACACCAACAAGGTCCAGGAAACGCGGCTACAAGATGGCTCTGTCGTCGGCGTCGTGCACTTTCCACCCGGAGACCCAGAAGACCCACGGAACTGGCCGCGCTGGAAGAAGTGGCTCATGATCGGGCCCATCCTCATCGTCGACTTGTCCGTCAGCTGGGGCGCTTCTGGTTTTTCGCCTGCAAGCGGCAAATTCGCCGAGGATTTTGGGCTGTCACCCGAAGCTGGGACATTGGGACTGTCGCTTTATATCCTGGGCTTGGCTTTTGGCCCTATGACTTTGTGAGTGCTCGTGGCCGCGTTTTGAGTCTGGATTTGATGCACTAATACAAGATAGAGCACCGCTCTCAGAGGTACGTTGAGGATGAGGGGAATGTCTACCAACCAGTTCTAACGAGTTGCTAGTACTACGGAAGACGGCCGGTCTATATCTACGCCTACTTTCTCTACTTGTGCCTCCTTCTGGCTTCTGCCCTTGCTCCCAGTCTTGGAGTCTTCTTTCCTGTTAGATTGGTGACGGGCTACTTCTCTTCCGTAACCATTGGTATATCCCATTCCCTGTGATTATGTTGTGGGGGTGCTGACAGATCTCTAGCAAACTTTGGCGGTACAATCGCGGACCTCTATCACCCACACGACACAGGCCCGGCCATGTCCCTGTATCTGTGGGCTGCCACTTGCGGATCGCCCACTGGCTATTTCCTCATGTCTTTTGTCGCTCAAACCCGCGGCTGGCGAGACGTCTTCTGGGCTCTGCTCGGTATTTGCGGCGGTCTGTGGGTCATCATGACAGTATCACTGCTTTTCTGTGGCGAAACTCGCCATAGCATCCTTCTCGCCCAGCGTGCCGAGAAGGCGCGAAAGCTTAATAACACGCCAAATATCGACGTACCCGACCACTTGAAGAAACGGGGCGTAAAAGAGCTCTTTACCGTAACGCTCATGCGACCTTTCAGGTTCCTAGGAACCGAGGCTATCATCATGTTTGCCGCCTTATACAACGGCTATCTTTACGGCCTGAGTTTCCTCTTCAACACGGCCTTCGCTTTGGTGTTCGGTCAAGGCCACGGATTTGATACCATCGGGGTTGGCGTCTGCTTCCTCGGTATCTGCGCTGGCATCAGTCTCGGCCCGCTCACGAACATCTGGCAAGAGAGGTACTATCAGAGAAAAGTACACGAATCAGGAGGCAAGAACGTCCCCGAGGCAAGAGTGCAGATGGGCAAGATCGCTGCCATCAGTAAGCCCGAACTGCTTCTCCACGCAACTGCCCACGGCGCTGACCCCACCACACAGCCTTCCCCATCTCCCTCGTCTGGTTCGCCTGGACAACCGACCCAAGCATCCACCCCATCGTCCCTATCCTCGCCTCGGCGCTTTGGGGCTGGAGCTTCTACACCCTGATCCTGATGACCTTCACCTACACCGAAGACTCGTACAAGGTCTACTCGGCCTCGGCCCTTGCCGGCATCGGCCTCATTCGGAACCTGTTCGGCGCCGGGTTCCCGCTTTTTGCGCACAGCATGTTCACCAAGCTGGGGTACCAGTGGGCTGGCACGATTTTGGCGGGGTTGGCGCTCGTGTTGGTCCCGATTCCGTTTGTGTGGAGTAGGTATGGGAGAGCGTTGAGGGAAAGGAGTCCTTGGGCGAGGGAGCACATGGATGACTTGGATGGGGGTGAGGGGGATGAAGAGGCTGGTGGTGAGGATGCTTGAGTGCGTGAGGGAGAGAGTAGCCGGTAGATATGAATAAGAGCGTGGAAATTTCGCGGATAGACTTGTCGATAAGACTTCCTTCGACCTTCGTCTTTCATCCCTATTTCTGGCATATCGAGTATGTGTGAACCTTTGCTCAAGCCGACCCGTCAGACACCCCTATTGCTTCCTCGTTCCTTATTTTCTCCGGCCAAACGTGTCAATGGGGAGTCGAAGCATCCATCGGGACGACTTCTAAATATACACAAAAACCACCTCTGCATCCGGACAGATGCCTCAACTCCTCATGCGCGGAGCTTGCGCCCGAATAAGATGCGGAAGAGTGGCAGCCTCAGGCGGACCATCACAGCTGCGTAGCGTCGCGGAGCCAGCCATAATTTTAAAATACTGAGGGGATTTTCTACTGGTACGTCACAGCAAGAGTTCGTGCCGGGCGCCTGCCCAAAAGAATTTGGGGAAGGCACCTTCAGACGACGACTTCCCGTCTCGGCGCGTGCAGGCAGCTGCACCTGGAATGACGCCACTCTTAAACCCAGGTCTTCTTCCTTTCCACCCGCTCCCAGTCTCCACCGCCGGATCTTCCTTCTCTTCAGCCTCTACCGCAGCAGTCCGCCGCACCGGCAACCAGTCTCAGCTCACCGCACCGCACACCACGGTCGGCTCCACGTCGAGCACCGCACCTCACATCCACTTTGAAAAATCTCTGGCACCAGGAAAGAGGAAGATCATCGACCTTGCGCTATCATCGGATACGGAAGAGGTGACTGCAACACCGGTTCTACGTGAGTGCAGACATCAACCGGTAGTGTTTAGCAATGCCCTGACGACACCCCCAGACATTGAAGACACGGCCCCGACGCCAGCTCCACGGGTGACGCAGTGCAGGAGGCACAGCAGGCGTTGTCGAAGAAGGTGCTTGAGTTGACGAATGTGGTTCGCGAAGAGACAACCAACGATGTTGTGGACGTGGACAGGATCTCCGATGCTCTTAACGGTATCACCTTGGCTTCGGAGCACAGCGAGATGGTCCTTGAGAAGGGCTACAACGCATTTTCCCGCAACCAAAGCGTCCTGATTGAGAACATCGCGAAAGCAACACAGGCTGCCCCCTTCGCCCCCGGCAAATCCTTCACCAAGGAACACGCCACCGACATAGCGGCCCAGGGTACTGCATTGCCTGGCAAAAGGATTGAGACCCTCACATCACCTGAGGCTTGGAGCAAATCAGTACTGCCTAGTGACCACCGCTTAGAGGACGATATCCAGAGTGGAGCAACCATGAAGGCCGACTACCAGATAGCGCCTGTAACCCTAGTAGAGAGTGACGAGGAAACGGGTACATCAAACAGCGGCAAGAAAAAAGAACATACTCATTACTTGGCGCAACTCTTCCAATGGCAAATGCATCTACGCAGAGAACGCCGCATGGACCGGGCGTGGGAACACATAAGCCAATGGTACAAGTAGATGGGGGGGAGAGCAGCTGGAAGAGAGGAAGAAAATTTTGAATGAAGAAGAAAAAAGGAACGTTCTCCCAGTCACTCCAACTGGTCCGAAGGCCTGATATTGCCCCCCTCTGCTTTGTAAGGAGGCTCAGGAAAGCAGAGAAATGGTACTTTTATCCAACAGAAGAGTATAGTAATTTGTATTGTGTCAGGACGCGGATAAACTTGTCTATAGGAGCTCTTTCGAGACTCAGCGGTAATCAAGTATCATTTGATTTTCGTGGACCCTGATCCTCAACTTGTTGACCAGTTTTGCTGGTACCGAACCGGTATTCACTGGACCAGAAACTACGAAGGCGGCATTTCATGGGCAGAACTGAAATCACCATCGCCTATATGAGAACTGAAGTTCCGCCCCTACCCTACAGTCCTCTCTCTCAAGTCAATCCCGCATCCACGTCCACCATAACTCAACCAACAAAGCTTCCATTTGCCGTCCACTCCACCAACTTCAAACCCATACCAGAACGGTTAAGCATGTTCGAGATATCCTTCATGATGGAATCCACCACCACCACAAATAAAAACACGACTAGCACGAGCAGCTGCACGACTAGTAATCCCATCGCAAACATCACCGACGCCAACACCACAACCACAAAAGCCGACATCGAGCAAATCCTCCACTCCACCATCTCCACCCTCGTCACCACCCGCACCCGCCTCCTCTCCTGCCTCGAAAGCCCCACCGCCACCACCATCACCGAACAGCGCCGGCGCAGCCAAGACGCCAACGACGACAACCCCCCCGGCATCAACCAAGACCTCGCCACCAACACCGCCCTCCTCCGCGCCGTCATCCGCCAAGCCCCCTCCCTCGCCGCCACAATGGCCTCCCTCCCAGCGAGCGCCCGCACAGCCGCCCTGGAACTCATGATCACGGCGCCCGGTGCGTATCGGCGCGACGGGGAGGCGTGGCGGAAGCACGTCGTCGAGTTTTACGGGCACGGTCACGGGCGCAGCGACCACGACAACGGCGCTTGGTGCGCGCTCGAGCAGCGGTGGCTGCCGGCCCAAGACGTGGCGGCGGCCGAGGTGGTCGAGGCGGCGAGCGTGCCCGGGTGGTGGGCGGCGACGGCGCTGGGCGAGGACGGGGCCGAGGACGCGGGCGACGTGCTGGCGGACGTGCGGAACGCGCTGCCGCTGGGGCGGAGGGTGGCGCAGGCGTGGCAGGCGCGGGCGTTTGTGCTGATGCCGTGCGTGGTGGACGGGGAGTGGACGTATCAGGCGGTGGTGCCGAAGGGGTGGGGGAGGGGGAGGGTGCCGATGCGGAAGAAGAGTTGGAAGGGGTTGCACGGCACCGTTTTGCGGTTTCGGAATGGGTGCAGGCCCAGGCCGGAACTGATGTATCTGAGGTTTGTGATGGATGTGGTGGAGTTAAGGAGGGAGGAGATGGCGGTCGTGGGGGAGGGGCGCGTGAAAAGGTGTGACAGAAGCCTGGCGGGTTGCTATGCGAGGGCGTGGCGGGGGCCTGGGTTGCTGAGGAGGGATGTGGTGGAGGAGTTGTGTGCGAGTGTGGGGGATTCGGAGCTGGTGGAGCTCTTTCACACGTTGGAGGAGCGGGATTTAAGGAGGGAGAAGGACCTGAGCCGTGGAGTTGATGGTGATGGGAGTGATACGGAAGATGAGAAATAAGTGGCACACCTAAGCCAAGAACAAAGGTTTTTTTTTTTTTTTTTTTCAAGTCAACATAACAAGCTGCGCGCGTAGGGAGTTGAAGTGGTCGTCCGGATGGCTTCTATACAGCTATATGTGTCCGGAAAGTGGCAGTCTATAGGGAGTTGAAGCAGTCATCCGGATACAGTGTGCCATTCGTTTTAACGACCGCGTGAGAAGACAGGTAATGCGAAGCTTCGTTCCTGGTAACTTGTAAACGTCATGTAGCGAGATAAATATGAGAAGTGAACATGAACATACCTATGTGCTACTGCATCAAACACCAATCTGCTGTTTCAGTGAGCAGATTTCATACATACGCGACATTGTATTAGAAACTGTGCTAGAATGGCGTATACTTTCGTGAACTGCGCATTAATATCTGGATGGACATTTCAACACTAACCAAACAGTGCAAGGCGTGTATGAAGTGTTAAAGACAGCCTGTATTTGCGGGGCTGAACGATCGCAACGAGCATCCGTTAGTGCGGTGTTGACGCGGTAGAACTATGATTCGAGCAAAGATGGTGATTGTTCTATCTACTCTGGTTATCGAGTCGATCTAATGCTGTGACGTGCTTTTGCCCACTGCAGAACCTTCGGGGGAAGGAACGTGTCAGTGAGACAGGGATTCTTCTACTGGGCCTTGTAGCCGCTCTCGTTCTCCAACCAAGCGCCGAAATCCTTGAGATCGGGGAACTCCTTCCTGAGAGCAGCGATATCGGCACCATAACCATCCGTGCCGAACCAAAGCAACATGACCTTGAAGTCCTCATTGTTCTCCACAATTCCGCGCGCCACCTCTTCAGGAGCCTCGGGCAGTTCGGTTCCAATCTTCTCCTTGAAGAACTTCTTGACTTCGTTCAAGCTGAGTTCATCACCCGCGAGCGGGATTTGGCGGCCTGCGTACTGGTCGGGCTTGAGGAAAGCGTTGGCGGCGGCCTTGCCAATGTCGCTAGTGGCAATGAGTTGGAGTTTCTTGACCTCGCCGAGGTACGACTTCCACATGGCAGCAAAGACGGCAGCAAACTGGCCACCATAGCTGCTGAGGTTGTCGAGGAATGCCACGGGCTGAAGGACAGTCCAGGTCATTTTGCCGTCGGCAGTGCGGGAGTACAGGTGCTCCTCAATACGGTGCTTGCTTGCAAAATGAGGCACATTTGTCGGCACAAGGGGGCGCGGAGTTCCGCGATCAACGGACGTGTAGACGAAGTGCTTGACGCCAGCCTGGAGGGCGGCGTCGACAAGAGCCTTGCCTTGGACCTCTTCGGTGTCGGCCGTCTGGCCAGGTCCTCCGAGGCTCTGAACGCTGAAAACACCCCAGATAGGAAGTCCAGCCGACTTGAAGATGGAGCTGGGATCGTCGAGGTCGCCTTGGACAAGCTTGATCTTGGAGGACTGTGCTGCGAGCGCCTTGGCGGATTCCGAGGAGAGGTTGCGGGTCACAGCCAAGATGTTGGCGTCGGTGCCAGCTGCGAGGAGGGCGCGGATGACAGCACCGCCCTGCTTGCCAGTGGCGCCAGTGACGAGGATTGACTTGGACATGTTGAGTTCAGGTGGAATCGGTAGAGGGATCAGGAGATGCGAGGAGATGCTGTGAAACTGTGTCGATGATGTTGTTGTCCATGATGTCGGTGTCTCGCCTTGCTATATACTCTGCGGCTTCGAGCGACGACAGGGTACGTAGACTGTTGTGAGTGCCGAAAGGGAATATGAGCTAAGCGTTGAGATATTCGGGCTCTGGAAGGCCGAAAGTACCGATGACCAAGCTCGGCTCGGTCTCGCAGAGCACTGCGCGAACGATCTGCCCATGGGTAGTCGACTGGAATCAGGTGGAACAGGCAAGGTGGAGGGATGGCGGACGCGCAGAGGCAACCCGACGCGCGTCTGAGTCAGCATCGGGGCGGCCGTTAGTGCGAGGCGCGCATAAGTTATTCTCTGGCGACACCAAGTCCACCGCAGCGCCATACCCCACACAACGAAAGAATTGCCCCCAGCAACAACCACCCAAAGCCACACCGCCATAATGTCAAAAGTCGCAGGGTGAGCCCTCCGCCCACCCCGCTCGCCTTCCGGAGCTGACGCAGTGCAGACGTACCGACTGGGCTGAGGAGGATGACGAGCTCGATTCCCTCGCCCTTCCCGCGCCCCAGGTCGTCAAGAACAAGGACGGCACCGAGACCATCATCACCTACTCGATCCGCGAAGATGGCAAGAAGGTCAAGACCACCCGCCGCATCAAGAAGACGGTCATCAAGCAAGTCGTGAACCCCCGCGTCGCCGAGCGCAAGCAGTGGGCAAAATTCGGCCAAGAGAAGGGAAAGCCGGTCGGCCCCCAGACCGACACCACCAGTGTTGCCGAGAACATTGTCTTCCGCCCCACGGCCAACTGGAAGGCCTCGACCGACGACAAGAGCGAACATGAGAAGAAGAAGGCCAACCTGAAGGACGCCAAGATCAAGTGTCGTATCTGTTCCGGCGACCATTGGACCACCAAGTGTCCCTTCAAGGACACCATGGCCCCCGAGGGCGAGGACGCCGGTGCTGCCGGCGACATGGACGAGGGCGATGCCGCCGGCGGCCTGGGCCAGGGCAACTCCAGCTACGTGCCGCCGCATCTCCGCGGCCGCGCCGGCGCGACGGGCGAGAAGATGGGCGGCAAGTACGAGCGGGACGACCTGGCGACGCTGCGTGTCACCAACGTGCGTATTACCCAGCTACCTTGGAGCGCGTGCGTGGGTTTGGCTAACCATGACAACAGGTCAGCGAGTTCACAGAGGAGCAGGACCTGCGCGACATCTTCTCGCGCTTCGGCCACGTCACCAGAGTCTTCCTGGCCAAGGACCGGGAAACAGGCCGCGCAAAGGGCTTCGCCTTCGTCAGTTTTGCGGACCGCGACGATGCCAAGACGGCGTGCGACAAGGTGGACGGCTGTAAGTATTCCCCGCGAAGCAGTAGGCAGAGTGGAGCTAATGCCGGACAGACGGTCTCGGCCATCTCATTTTGCGCGTCGAGTTTGCGAAGAAGTCTACTTAGGTTGCGGGATAGTTGGGCGTGTGCATCTCCTATGGCGTTTGCTCTTTCTTCGGGTAGAACGAGGGCTCCTCCAAAAAGCTTGAGGGCGGTTGCGGTATACACATGCTACGAAATACCATGATACGAATTTCTGGCCTTCTTCATGTGGGCTCGATAGGGTGGCAGGCGACATGGAAATCAAATCAGCAGCACAAATAATAGTCATGCCTTGAGAAACAAAAAGTGGAGCAAAGCCAACGCAGTGGACTGTGGCGCGGATTCAGGTGCCGGCGCTCGCGCGTCGCAGCGCCTCGTGCTCCTGGGCCTCTCAAGTGCCTGTCGCCGAACCAAAAGGTTCCCACTCCACGACACCAACAACACGCCTAATGATGTTATGCCGCTGACGACCTTTGCGCTTCCGCCCGTCCCTTCGCGATCCTACCTCTAGCCCGGCCTCCGCCTCAGCCCTCACCCTCGCTTCCGATATCCCGCGCGCGCGCCTTCCGCCAGAGCCATGTCTTCCGCGCCCTCGTCCAGCGCCGACCCCAAGGCTCCCCAGCCCGGAGGAGACCAGCACGAGCTGAAGGACATGTCGCAGAACCAGCCCTCCCTTCCCATCGAGGAGGATGTCATGCAGCTGGCGCGCCTGGGTGAGATTGGCGCTATATCTAAGCTGTTCGACACGGGCAGGTTCGATGCCACTTTCCGCGACGACCAGGGCATCACGCCGCTCCATGTACGAATCGTCTTCCGCTGCAGTCGCCCACCTGATTGCTGACCGCAAACTCCCACAGTGGGCCGCCATCAACAACCATTACGCTCTCTGCCATTTCCTACTTAACTCGGGCGCTGACGTGAACGCGCGAGGCGGCGATGCCGTGGCCACGCCCGTCCTGTGGGCCGCGAAGCGCTGCAACTACTACATTGTCGCCCTTCTCCTCTCGCGCGGCGCCGACCCGCTCCTCACCGACGATCAAGGCTTCAACCTGCTGCACAGCGCCACCCTCGATGGCAACGTCTACCAGTTGGTGCTCCTACTGCACCAGGACATCCCCGTCGACATCCCGGACGCCCAGGGCCACACTGCCCTCATGTGGGCCGCATACAAAGGCTTTCCCGCCGTCGTCGAGGTGCTGGTGCGATGGGGCGCCAATGTCTACGCCCGCGACGACCAGGGCTTCACGGCCCTGCACTGGGCGTTGGTCAAGGGTAGCGTGGGCTGCATCCAGAAGCTCATCGAGTACGGCTCGGACCGCTTTGTCGAAAACAACGAAGGCAAGACGCCTGCCATCACCGCCCAGGACATGAACTCCACGCGCCAATGGCACAAGGCACTGTCTGACACTGGCTACAACCACGACGGCACTCCCAAGTACTTCCCGCTGCAGAGCGTCATCAAGGATCAGAAATCCTTCCTGAGCAAGTTCTTCTTCCTGTGGCCCTTCTTCATGCTTATCTCCGTGCTCTACATCTTGAGTCATGTGGTTATTTTCGTCGCCATTCCATTGGCTCTCGGCACTTCTTACATTCTGCAGTGGGCGGCGCAACAGTTGTTAAGATGGGCGCCAAGTGATATGAAGCACATACATAAGACAGTACGCTTAATTCGCTGTATCTGAGAGAGCTCATGCTGACAGTCCCTAGCCTTTCCTTTCTGGGGTATTTGCAGGAACTCTTTTCTGGGCCGGGTTCCGGTACATAACACATATTCTGCCATGTGAGGTCTCTCCAAGCCCTCAAGTCGGCCAGTTTCATTGACTACTGCAGGGACCTTTACCACCAACCCACTCACGAACATCTTATTCGTGATCAGTTACTCCTTAACGGCATACTTCTATTTCTTGACGATGCTCTCAGATCCTGGGTACATCGTTAAGACGAGTTCACGTGCACAGCAGAAAGCTGTAATTGACGAGCTTCTTGAGAGCCGCAAGTTTGACGAAGCCAATTTTTGCGTGCACTGCATGGTGCGCCGGCCACTCCGCAGCAAGCACTGCAGGCGCTGCAACCGGTGCGTTGCTAAGGAAGACCACCATTGCCCCTGGGTTGACAATTGTGTTGCCAACAACAACCACCGCCACTTTGTCCTGTACATCTCATTCCTGGAAGTGGGAATCTTGCTGCTCGTTCGCCTGGTCCTATCCTACCTGACCATCTTGCCCCCGCCCACGGAACAGCCAGAATGCAATGTCCTCGCCCCCGAGCTCTGCGCCACGCTCCACAAGGATCCCTTCACCATTATCCTCGCCATCTGGGCCGCCCTCCAGCTCGTCTGGGTCACCATGCTCCTCGTCGTCCAGCTCCTCCAAATCGCCCGCGCCCAGACAACCTTCGAAGCCATGCGCAACAACCTGCACGGCCACGGCACCCCCGACCCACTCACATCCTTCGTCACTACCGGCAGCACCTCTGCCGCCGCCGGCGAAATGAACGCAGCAACACCCGGCGCCCCTGGCACACCCAACGCCCCTGGCGGCGCTCAACAGCGCCCCCACCCCCAGCACAACAAGACTGGCTGCTTCGATCAATGGAAGCGCCTCCTCGGCCTTGACACCTTCATCGCCACCGCTCTGCACGGCTCCAACGCCCAGACAGTCCTCGCCCAGCGCCGCGAGAACCCCTTTACGCGCGGCTGCATCACCAACTGCCGCGACTTCTGGTGTGACGACGCAGCGCCGCTGCTACGGCGGCGCGAGAACGGCGAGGCGTTGCTGGGAGGTGAGAGGGTTAACTGGACGCGTGTTTATGAACCGCCGCCGCGGATGCGGGTGAGGAGGGGTGGCGGGGAGGCGGCGGGAGGCAGATATGAAAGTATTGCAGGGGAGGAGGAAGAGGTCTAGAACGACCGTTCCTGGTGTCATCATCATTTGGGGAATGACATGACTATACTAAACTATTATTGTTTTTGGTTTTTAGAGAGGGGGTTGCACTGGGGGGTCCAATTTTTGTACCTTTTTTTCTATTGCGAGTCTTGCTTCCTTTGGCTGCTTTCGGAGGGGATCAAGCGATCTTTTATGAACCGGCTTCTTATCTTTATTTTCTTGATGTATGTAGTAACAGGATTAAGGATTTTTGTTTTGGAGGTGAACATGAGTTGGGGTTGTTTTATAATAGAGAGAGCTGAAGCAAGAACGAATGAAAGCATTTACATTAATCACACATCGAGCTCTGTCCGCCGTCTCGGTCATGGGAACAGGCGACAGTCGTCCCCTTGTGCTCGTTCATGGCTGGAAGTGTATACTTAGCTGGCTGTCTTGGTGCTAGCGCTCTCAACTCCCCCTCATTATGAGACCGGCTGCTCGAGGGATTACCGCTTGCTGGACGTTTTCGATCCCGAATGATTGAGGCTTGAAAAGTGGAAAGTTGTCGTATTTCTATTCTTACATTCAACATGATCATCCCCCAAGAAACTACCCACTGCGCGAGCGGGAACCTAAAAGGTGGAGGGGTAACACTTTCGACAACTTTGTTCGGGACATGAACCGTGACTTCATTCCTTCAGCAACTACCCTCCCATTTTCTGACGTCGTGTCGTTCGATCGGACTGCCGCCCCATCACCACCATTTAATGGACCTTTTTTTGTCTTTCTTCGCCATTCCAGCCAGAGCAAAATGACACGGAAAATCGCCGTGTTTTCCATAGAGGAGAGAAGAAAAGAGGGGGGGGGGGGGCTTCTCCCTTCCCCCTCCCCCTTTTTTCCTGGTAGCTCTTTTTCGCTTCCTTCTCTCTTTCCTTCTCCCCTCCTTTTCCCAGTTTAAAGGTTTCCGCTTAAAAAGGCGGAACCAGAGAATTGAACTCCGTTATACCTATCCCCCCGTCAGATGTTGTTCATGGGTGCAAAAAGACTCCTAGCTTCGAAAGCACCAGTTTTTCCCATCGCTTTCATGACATCCGAAAAAAAAAAAAAAAGGACCAAGAAGGCAGAGCGTGAAACAAGGAAAAAGGAACCAGAGAGATGAGACGTTAAACAGAAGTAAAGAGAAACACCGAAAAAATGGCCCTTTCCCAAAATAACAAGTGGAGAAAGATAGCACCAGATGACTCCCCCCAAAAAAGATACGCGGAGTGGTACATGGTAAATAGCCCGACAAGACACGACGATATGTCCAGAGGCCACATTCTTCCACTCTTCCCCACCACCACCACCACCTCCACCTCCTCTTACGCATCCGACATCCCGGGCAGCGTCGCCGCCCCCTCAGGCGGCGGAATCAAATCCGCCTCCTCACTCAGAATGCCCATGGCCCAATGCACCCTCGTCCCCGGATTAGACCAGATGTACCTCCGATCGCTCAGCTCCGCGCGGGCCTGCTCCTCCTCCTCGCGCGTGAGGCCCCTCCCCTCGCTCGCCGCGCGCTCCTCCTTCCTCCCGCTGATGCGCTCGTCCGGGTTGGCCGCCGGGCTCGCGCGCTCGTAGCGGTACGGCGGCGCGCGCCCCGCGAGCCCCGCCTTCTCCCACACCTTCTGGCACCCGTTGGCGACGAGCCCCGCCGACGCCCAGCCCGTGCGGATTTCAATGTCCTTTGCGTGCCTGACGAGCCAGGCGCGCTGCGTCGCGTCTGTGTACTGGATGCCGCCGAAGAAAAGCGGCATGACACACTCGATGAGCGCGGCGCCGATCGAGGGGTTGAGCGGCCCGCCGTGCGGGCCCAGCCCGCTGAAGATGCCCGCGGCGATGCGGCCAATGTCCGTGGCCTGGCGAGCCGTTTGCTGCGCGGCGAGGCCGGCGGCGACCATGGCGGCTGGATGCATGGTGGGGTGGGAGCGCGTGAGGATGATTTCGAGCATGTGGTACTGCGCCCAGAGGACGGCGATGTCGAAACTGCGGTATTGGAGCGCCGGGCCGAAGGGCGTAGGGAGCGGCGTCATGTATTCGTCGCTGAGGGGTGCGAAGGCGGGTCCGAGGTGCGAGGCGTAGTGTGAGAGCGCGGCGCGGATGGATTCCCATTCTGCGATCGCTTTCTGGGTGGCGGCTTGTAGCTCGGACTGGTTGCTGATTCCAGAAGCGAGCTCGGGCGATGGTGATTCTGGTTGTTGTGATGCGAATGCGGACGGCATTTGTCTGTGGGAAGGGCTTGGGGCCATGCCGTAGAAAGTGATTTGGGGTGGTGGACCTGGCGGACCTTGTCCTTGCATCTGAGGATTCTGTGGGGGGCCCTGCCCTGGCATGCCCGTTCGTTGGGTTGGATGGAATTGCATTCCTGGTTGTGGTGGTCGTTGCTGGCCAGGCATGCCACCCATGGGTGGAGGGCCGGCGCCTGCTGGAGGATTAGGCATGCCCAAACCCGGTCTCCATTGCCCACCATTCAGTTGAACTGCTTTTATCTTCCTTTCCCGATCTCTCGATGCGAAGTCTGCGATGCGGCCGAGGAGGAGTAAAGAATGATCGTGGGTTCCGTAGAGGGCGTCTGCTCTTCCGAGAGGGGCACGCGGTGGGCAGTCTGAATATCTGCTGAAGTCCATGCTGCAGAATGTCAGTTATGGGTTCGTCGCTTGCAGGGCTTTGAACGACTTACAGAAGCGGGTTCCCACTGATGACGCTCTGGAAGGCGTCATGCCTCACAAACCACCACCACAAATCCTGGTATGTCTCGTAGTGTGTTATGTCGGCTTCTTGATGCTTGACACCATCCTCGACCTTCCCAAAGTCATCGTATCGAACTTGACGGCCGGTCATTATGCTGACCACCCTTTCGTCTGGCAGTTTTGTCATCTCCTTGTTCAAGTATCGTGGTTGCTGCATCGTCATGCCCGGGTTCTCGTACGCAAAGTTGCGCTCGAATGCATCTTCCTCTGCCTTGCGTTTCCGCCATTGCTTGGTCATGCCTGCGTAGTCTATCTCAACAAACAACTGCTTCGCACCCAGCAGATGGCTACTCCATTTCACATGGTCGGCAGTCATAACCTCGTAGAAACCAAGCATGAGACATGCCGCCAGTGTTGTGACATGAAGTCGCTTCTTCGCGGATCCCACAGCGTGGTGCACCCGTTTCAGGGCGTACGCGTAATGTTTGAACGAGGGTGTGACTGAAGCACCTTGCAACTTGGCAATATGAAGCGAAGACAGTGCGAGCATCGAGTGCAGAAGACCTTGATAGTTCAATGCCATCATCGGCAGGGTGTATGTCCACAGAGACTGCTGGCTTGGATGGACTGGGCCTTCGCTGAACATGGCCGACGCATTCCTGACTCTTCTCTCGAATATTGAGAGACTGGGTCCGGTGGCATGGATGAAATGGGCAAACACACGCGCCGTTTGTGGATTTCGCAACGGATTTGCGACCCACTCTGCTCGGTAATGGTCCAGGATGCCTGAATAAAGGAAGGCACCGTAGTGTCGCACGCTCAACTCGTTCACACTGTCGCGGTGGATCTGTAGCATCACCTCGAAGTCGCGCTGTGCGCCATGCGCCAGGGCCTGTCCTTGCGTCGGAAGGAGCTCCATCTCGTCGTCTGAGTGCACGTCATAGTAATCGTCGTCTTCGAACTCTACCGCCGCGTCCTGGAGAATTTCGGTTGGGCTAACGTGGCGTTCAGAGAAGCCGGACTGTCGAAGCTGGCCGGTGACTGGTATGGGTAGTTCTTGTTCTGCAGCGTGTCAAAGGTTAGCAAGCTGTCAGCAAAACTTTTGCGTTGCTTTCGCGATCAATGGCTCTCACCACGCAATGAAAAGAAAGACGGACCAATTCAAAAACAGAGCTGCTGTGAGGGTATGAACGGCATACCTATTCTTGTCTGGCTGCCACTTTGAGACATGCTCGAACGCGAGCCTCGAGTACCCTCTGGGTGCAGCAAGTCAAAACGTTCTTCCTCGCTAGTCATCTTGTGCCAGACCAAAACATCCTGGTCTGCGGCCTCAAGAACATCCGGTGTCTGCATCAAGGAATGTGGCTGTCTATACGCATCAGCCGCCGTGGTCGCTGCAGGGTATTGGAAGCCTTGGGTGTACTGGGTTTGTTGCGGCGCTTGGGGTCTCTGCTGGCCATATGATTGCGCGTATGGTGATATTCCTTCTCCCATGCTTGCTGTGGTCTGGTATGGTAGTGGCACCGACTGTCGGTGAACCTGTGAGGCGAGCGGAGGCTGAGCAGGCATTTGTTGGGCATATTCCGACTGCACAGCACCCATGGAGTATGAGCGCTGTTGATAAATCGGGTCTAGGTGCTGGCCGTACTGGGGCGCCTGAGTGACGTAGGAGCTGTCCTGGACCAAACCACCGGTGAAAGAAGCTCCGTTGAAGGGGTCAACTCCTGTCAGCTGGCCATACTGTGGTAGAGGATACTGCTGCTGGCCCGGTCGCAGGCCGTTGTACGAAACTCCTGTCGAAGGAGTGCCAGGGAAGGGCTGCTGGAAGACAGGACGGCCACCGGGAATGACGCCGCTGTGGTAGGGCAGTGTGCTCGCCGGAGCGGTGCCAGGCCAGTCACCAATGGGGGGTTTGAAGATGACACGTTGGTTGTAGCCTTCGCAATGGCGCTTCGACTTGATGCAGTTGTTGCAGATGGGGCGCTCCTCTCCGCACTTGATGCGGCGTTTTCGGCACGTCAGACATCCGGTTTTCGTTCTCTTGCGGGCCTTGGTGTTGGTCGCGTCGGCGGCTGATGGCTTGGGCTTGGTGTTGTCCGTAGTGACGCCGGCAGCACCGCTGTCAGCAGCGTCAGGCGACTGCTGCGACGCAGCCGGAAGGGCATTTCCACCATCCACCGAAGACATTGCGCGTTGGTTTGGGATGGTCTATGTGGTTTTTGGTGAGGCCGGACCGAGGCGGGATGGGTATCGGTGGAACGCTGAAAGTGAATGGTGATGTTCAGTTAAATGAAGGTGTGGGCCGGCGCCACAGTGTCAGTGGGGTAGCAGTGCAGGTGGCAGGCTAGGATGAGGAGAAGGCAAGCGGGAGGCTAAGGGTAGAAATAGGCATGCAGGTGGTGGAGGGGAGCGGGTTGCTTAAAATAGGCATGGAATTGATGTTGAGTGAGGTGTAGGCGCAACGTCTTGGAAAGCTTTAGACTATTATAAACGGGGCCTTAGTAGCCTCGTGGTAGGGCGGAGCGTGCGAGGTGAAGAGGAAGACGGCGGGGACGGAAAGTGGACTCGCGCTGTGCCGGTTGCGGTGGTGATAAGCAGAGCCATTATCTCGCAAGGCAGGGCTCAGTCGGGAGGGACGCAGGGACGCAGGGCAGACGGAGACGGCGGCCGGCACGGGCAGCAGAGAGAGCCTCCTCCTTGGGCTGATGATTTGTGGTTGAGTGGCCGCGCCGCAATTGCAACGGCGCGTCGTCGACGACGGGCGGAGATTCCCGCCGCTGGTCCCCGCTGTCATCGCTCTCTGGAGGCCTCACTTCCCTTCCCTCTTGCGGCCGAACTTTGCACACCACGACTCGCGCTTCCTTGGCGCTCCGGCCTCCCCGCGCTGAGCTTGGCGCCTGAGGGAAGTCAGCCAGCTTGCGTCCAGCTCCCTCAACCACCCACGACGCGCGCCAGACCTGCTCCAGCTGCCGTTGATTCGCCACGCCCAAAAACGATCACCTCTCGATCTACCCGGGGGCCAGCCAACTTTACTGCAAAGCTTAGCTCTTAGCTCTGTTCCGTCACCGCGGATCCCGCGCCCTTGTCCGGGGCTCGTGCCTGCGGCTGGCTGAGCACAAAGCTGTCTGCACCGCGCTGCCTCACGCCATTGACAGCGATGCACGGCAATCGGCTCTGTTGCCGGCCCAGGGATTGCCACGACCCTTGGATGCCGTGCGCCTGGGGCACGCAGCGCCGTTTGCAACAGCAATTTGCCTGATTTGATGAGTTCATGCATCGTACGTGCGTAGCCCCCAGTGCCCTGTACTACCACCACCACCAAAACGCCACGGAGCAGCTGTGCCTATGCTTGCAAGACCCCAGAGCTGCCTTCTGTGCCACCACGTACTTGGCTTCGACCTACTCGGCGGAGCCGTCGTTGCGACTCTCCTCCACTGAAACAGGCGATCTTCCTTACATCTAATACGACATTACATCGTCAACTTCTGACTATCGAAAAGAGCTACAACGGACCGACCCCGATTAGCCCAAACGCCGCTTCGTCTTTCTTCCTTAGGCCGTGCCTTGCACGGCAAGCCGGGGGTTTCCGACGGGTTGCCAAAAATACTGCAAGATGTTCCTGTGCGGCGGCATGTTGATCTGATGCCCGTTGTCGGCTTGCCGTCGGACGGCGCATTCAACCGACTGAGTCGTGGTTGAGTAAAAGATGTTCGTCCGACTCAGTATGGCGGGCTCAGCACTGACGGTCAGGGCAGACGTCAACCACGCGGCGAACCCCAGCAACGCAATGACGGCCGGCAGAAACAAGCAGCCTCCACGCGCCGGCCAATGATCGGCATGCGTCCAAAATGCGCGCGCATGAAAAACTCTCCATCAATCAGAAAAGCAATAACGGCGAGTCGTTGCGTCAGGCGGCACACCCACGAGTCTGAGAGATGAAAAACGGACCGGATACGGCGATTGCAGGGCCCCTCCGTCCACGTCGTGTCGGCGACTGCAGCGCGGCCTTTGCAGGTGCTGCTGGCCCTGAGAAGCTTGATCCTCCCAGACCAACCGCTGCCGAAAATAAACACCTCCCTGCTCGTCCGCCGTGTCGGGACTCGGGGACCGTCTACACCATGCAACGCGTCGTCATCGTCACATGTGGTGGTGGGCTTGTGCTACATCGCTTGTTGGCTTTGCTCTCTCTCACCTCCCCTCCTCGAATCCTTCCGCCGCCCGGCTCGGCCAAATCAATAGAGAGAGCTGCCCGCCAACCAGGCCCGCGGCGCCATCGATGTGACAGCTCCGAACGGCGCAAGAAATTCCCGAACAGCCGCCGCGCCGCAACCAGCAAAATACGGCGTGCTAGCTTATTGAGTGATGACGAGAGCAACGGCTCGGCGCGCGTGGCCAGTACGACATCAAACGTGTTTTTCCGCCCAGCTTACGGTTTGCTTATGAGATCCCTTCGTGGTGGGGGTGGCGGCGCCATTGGACAGGCCCGACATCCACCCGCCAAATCCGCTACAACCCTCCTTCGAGATGACGAGTGGGGTGAGGGTTCCGATAGGCCTGAGGCATGAGTCAGCAGTTCAGGTCTGGGACCACTATCGAGACCTCTCCACTCACTGATCCCGTGCTCTGTAGGATCATTGCCGTACACAGAATGACACACAGATTTAGAAGCAGATCAAAAGCCTCCTGCTGTGACCGCCGACACATTAGCGCGTGACGAAAGCCAAAAGTGCCCGGCGCGAGCTGAGAGGAAGCATGCACCTGGCATCATAGCATGAACTCCACCCCCGTCCTTGGCAGGCACTTCCTGCGAGCGAATACGCAATGTGGCAGATCCATTTCCTGAAGCAACAATGGCGCCGTCTTCTTTCGGTCTCCCGGGAGGTGGTGAGGCATGCTCCGTTTATCTGGAATATACCACATCCTTACGCGCCTCTGCCCCTCCGTCCCCAGATCACCCACTAACGGCAAATGATCCGCTACTGGCCGTGCTTCTCCGGCCGTTAGTCGCACCGCCCATGACACCGTTGTCTCTCCAGCAGAGTGCGCCTTTTCGTATTCTCACACTAGAGCCACTATACCGCCCACTTAGCTTCATCATACTATTTCATTGATTTTTGCCTATTACAGAAGCTGCTGTATAACAACGATTTGACGCCACCACCACCGCCAACCCTGTACCCTGCACTCTCCGTCGTCCGGGGACAGCCGTCCACCTGGCTTCTTGTCTTATTCGTACTCATAAGAAACATTACGCAATGCGAGCAGCTTGCATGGGTGCGTTGCGTTGATCTATCAAATCCTCTCTTTTTTTTTTTCAACCTGCAACCCGAGATGGTGCCTCACAGCGGAACAAGTGATGCTCTTCCCCTCGGTTTTCCTCGTATTTTTTTTCTTGTTCCGCAGCGTTTCGCTCCCCCCCCCCCCCTTTTTTTTTTGTTTCTTTCTTTAATATATTCTGAGCCCTAATAAGTATGGTTTCCGGCATATATGGGTAAACCTTGTCGTGGCGCAGCGATCTCGCAATCATTGCTCCGTGCTTTGTCATCGCCTCGGCCTTCGGTTCGGGTGACGTCGCTCTGTCTGATCGTCGGATATTGTTTGCAGTGTTTGTCGTTTATACGGTTCCGTACTCAACTGCGCTGATCAATGGGTGTGACTGTGTGTGTAATCCAGCAAAATTGCGAGGTGATGGCAAGGAAAGTTCAGTGGTATCTAAAGCAGGACGCTTACGCATCAGGTGTTGGAGCATGCGTGACGATTTCACCACCTTGTAGGGGGGGAAAATGCAGTTGATATATTCAAAAGCAGAAACCCTTGAAATGCAGTGGACATATAGCATATTCTACGAGGTTTTCCTCGAAAGGATTACACGACTGTAATGCACAAGATACCATGACCAACCTGCCAATCCTATGATCGTGAGGTGTATTCTGGATATAATTGCGTAATGAAGAAATGTTTTCTGAGCAAGAAATTCTCAATGGTTTCAACTATGCCATCTTCGTGATGATTTTTTCCTCTTGTCAACACATCTGCCCTAGCAATGGCGGGAGACCGAGATTCAGTAGGTTTATTCGTTCAAGTCCTTTTCACTGGGTCGCAACTAGCAAACTCAATAAATAACCCGTCCGAGAGACTTTTGTTTTGCCTTTCGAATTGCTATCTCAAAGCATGGACAGTGAACTTGTAGTGGACTGGCGCTGGACTGGAGGTTGATTTTATTTTTATTTTATTTTTGCCGTCGAGGATTGCAGGTTATCAAACTGAGCACGTAGGACACAGAGGGATACACCATCGTGGTTATTGATTTCCTTCTTCCTGTCGATGATGAGATTGGTCACTTGAGTTTAATCTTACCGTCGAATGCAAGTGATTTTTCTGCCCTAGAGTATCAGTATTTCTCGTCCAGTTGTTTCCCCACCCAGTTCCCTGACCATCGCTTTAGCTGAGGAGATAGCTGTTGCCTCTTTGGAAGCCGAGCGCCCCTATGCCATTTTGATTTTCCTGTTAAGGAGAGATTGAGGGGAGAGGCGAGCAAGTTGATGACGCAGGCACCCGAACGCCTGCTTCAGCTCCAAACAGTTTGCGTCCTAAGGGTATTCTAACATCCTCTTTTGTTCCAAACACGAACGTGGGTACACTCTGCCTACCGTTGCAAGTTTCGGCCAGTCAACCTTGTGCTCGAAAAGAAAGTGAACAGGATCGTCACAGCAAACCACGCGTGCCCACTGAAGCGAACGTCCAGCCCATGTCCGTACTGATTACTCACTGCTGCATGAGAATCCTACGAGCTCCTTGAAGAAATGCATCCCTGCCGCATAAACCCAAAAAGTGGACCTCGGATGAATGGCTCTGAGTGAGAATGAGTAACTCTGCATCATACCAGCACCTCCCCGTATCCGACGGCTATTTCTCTTCTCTTTCTCTGCGCAACGATCCCGAGAAGAGGGGTTTTTGGCTGTGTCCTGATAATTTGATAGGACGAAATGGTATCGTTGCGCTGAAAAAGCAAAGAGAAAGATGTTGTGCTGCTCGTCTTGCATTGCTATGAATCATTGTGAACGAGAACTGCAGCACCATGGCTCAGATACACAACACACTGGGGGCCTGAAGATGCAACCAAGCAGAGGATATATATGTTCGTAGAAACAAGCAGGATAAATGGGTGAACAAAAGACAAAGATGAAGCCGACATGAGAATACACTTCAAGCTCACATGATTCCAGAGACTGTGATCCCACTAAAAGGCACGTATATCTTTCTTCAACTACATCCACCAAACAACGAGAGGCCATGACGAGAAACATTTTGCCGATCTAAAGAACCACCTGTTGAAGGCTAAGCCTATCGTACCGACATCGCCCGAGCACCACTCTCACAAATCAACTCCAAGATTCCAAACAAATTCATCAGATTCTCTATTTTGTAGTATTGCTCTAACGATACTAACAAACCACAACGAAACCCACCAGAAAGAAGAGAAGAAAAAAAAAAGACCCCCCAAACGACAAGGGAAAAAACCAACAACCACCTACTTCTTCTCCGCCATCAACCGCCTCAACACCTCCAGCTCGGCATCCCGCCGCGCCAGCTGCAGCCGCAGCTCATCCCGCTCGCGCGCGCAGTCCGTCAGCGCGCCCTCGAGCTCCGAGATCCGGTCCACCTTCTTCTGCCGGTACTTGGCCGCGGCGAGGTTGTTGCGCCGGCGCTTGTCGACCAGCTCCGCGTCGGGCTCCGTCGCTTCGGGCTCATCGACGACGACGGCGGCGGAGGCGCGCTTGCGCTTCTTGGCCGTGGACGACGAGGATGCGGCGGAGGATGAGGAAGAGAGTGCGGGTGCGTTGTCGCTCCGGGAGGAAAAGGCGGATTCGGATGCCGAGTAGGGAGACGTGCGGGAGGATTGGGTGTTGCTGAGAGGCTGGGGGGTGGAGAAGGAGGCGAGGGGGTCTGGAAGGAGTGTCTTGATTAGTATATGGATAGAAAAGGAGAGGTTGGTGGGCTACTGACCAGAGGCAAGTGAGTTGAAGGTAGCGGTTAGGAAAGACTCGTTGGGCATCGTAAATGGTATAGAGATATCGTCGAGCAAGATGTTGGAGGAGGCGGAAGAGCCGTCGAGGCCAGTGCTTGCGCCATCAACGGTGGGCCAGTTGGTGGTATTTAAGTCGGGAGGGAGGTTGAAGAGATCGAGAGCGGTCGCGTCGAAGGTTCCAGTGAGGAGCGGGCCAGGGATGGAAACTTGAGGCTGTGGGTGGTAGGGTGCAGTGAAGGGAGCGAGCAAATCCGGGGAAGCGGGGTGGTTGCCGAGAGTGAAATCGAAATCAGGGCCGACGAAATCCGTGAAGCAGTTCAATGCCGAGTCATAATTATCTTGGGGGTTGTGTTCCCGGCGAGAACTGCGGCTGGTAGTAGAAGACGGGGAGGAGGCTGCAGCAACACATGATGTCCAAGTGTTGTTGTTGTCCGAAGTCACAAAGAAAGGGCCTCCCCAAAACGAGGCCCGAGGTGGAAGAGAATGGGTTGAGAGGAGGCTGGTGAGGCTGATGGTCAACCTGAAAGTTGAGGAGAGGATGAGGTTGTAGAAGACGCCGACGGGAGCGGAGAAGTAGTCCAGCCTTAGCGCAGAGGGGCTGCGGTGTGTCAGCCTCCGCTCGTGCCCTCGTACCTCTCCGGACTGCCGTTTCCGGCATGGCGCGCATGCTATTTTTGGGCTAGCAGATCCTTCAGACCACATTTCGGGAGCATGTCAGACTAGCTGAAGTGGCATCGCACCGTGATTGGCCTGGGGTCTTGGTCAGTGCAGAATGACTCATAATGATCCAGAATGATTCTGTGATTCCTACCCCACCAAGCCGCTAATCCTCCCCAAGCGAGCAGCGCTTAATCCAACCATTGCTCCACGAGTAAAAGTACGTGCTCTCATAATCTTTTTGCTTTCGAAGCTCCCCAACGCACCCAACTATGCCTCCTTCCCCTCCCTTGACCCTCCCGTAATCGGTATAAAAGCCTACAAACCACACCATGTGCCATAGAACTCCCTACTCGCAATGCATAGTTTTTCCCTCCGTCTTCTTTCCAGGAGATCGAGTCGTATTCCCTCCACCGCCCCCGTCCACTAATCCGTACGTTATCAACACCTATAACTTCGAAGAAAAATAGAGAAAGTAGAATCAAGGAATCCATCATCCCATCCACTGCCTCGCTGCTAGTCAGCCAAGACTCGCCGCGTCGCCGACGAAACAAGGAAATGCTAGACTTTTACAAGCCTCCTCTAAACCCATGTCCAACCTGTGCTGGAGCTTCCAATCTCCATCAACCCGTGAAGCGGAACCTGGTCGCCTCGAGGCGGCCCAAGCCTTCGCGAGGTGCCACGTTGCGGCGGCGGTACGAATTGGTGAAGTCCTGCAGCAGCGTGCGAATCTTGCGCACTTCGTTGGATTGGACGCGCCTGGTAATTCCGTCAGAAGATATGGTCCCAAGTTTTTCGGGGAGGAAGTTGGTGTACTGGTTGATGTTGTTCATCAGCCGCTCCGCCTCTTGAGGGCTGATTGACCCAGGCGGCAGCATGCCGACAGTTATCTTGACCCACTGCGCCACCTCCACTGGCATCAGATTGAACATCTCTAGCAGCACTCCAGACGCATCCGGGAACGAATCGCGTGGGAACGTGTACATCATCCCCGTCATGATGCGCTGCGTCAATTGCTCTCCTTGCCCTATCACCAGCTGTTTGACCGCCGCCTGAATCTCCGGAGGGTTCGTGCGAGGCTCATCACCCCAGTCCGACGAGGGCGGGTTGTCGGTGCCGTAAGCGAGGAAGTCGCGCAGGAAATGCAGCGAGGCAATGAGAGGCTCTTCCTTGAGAAGAGTGAGGGCCGTGGTAGCTGCGGCGAGAATCGAGGGCATGAGGGGCGACGACACGGACTGCTCGGGGAAGAAGAGAAGGATGTCCACCGAAAGGCGGAAGAAATCCTCGATGACTAAAACACAATAAGTCCAAAGTCTTATTGAACAGGGGAGCATACTCACCGTCAGGAAGCTGCTCAGGAGGCAGGTCACTGAGGGCCCTCAGAAACGTGGTCGCCTGCGCAGAATAGAATTGGAAGACGGCGGCAAGCGTGTTCGAATCTACGCCCTCAGCGCCAGGCGCGAACTCCCTCACAATCGAGTCCGTAGCCCACAGGAAGCAGCCTTGTCTTGATGCCGTGAATCCTGAGGCCAGCTTATCTGCCAATTGAGGAAGCAGCGGCGCCATGTGGATGCGGTACGAGAGGACCATGTAGCGCCAGCAACGGCAGACGCGCTCCAAAATCGGCGAGAAACTGGTGAAGCCCTCGGCAATTGTGGCAAACACCGGGAAGATCTCCTGGCAGTACTGGACACAGGGGTGAGGTTGAGAGGCGGGAACTTCGGGCTGGACCCATTGGATGAAGATGGTGATGATCTGCAGCTTGTCTTTTACAATGTCAGTCTCCTTGATCCAAACTTTGTGTGTACCTTAACATACCAGCAAGAGCGAGCTTAGCCTTATCATCGGTAGCATGCTGTGCCATCTCCATGATAGTCTTGATAACAGGGTCAAGGTACAGCTTGAGGTACTCGTAGATAACCTCCTGTGGTTGTTCAGCAAGAACAGACGCAACACCGTCCGTGAGCTCATCCTGGCTGCTTGCCGGCAGCCTGTCGAGCACGCTAGTGTAGAACTGCTGAAGCTGAGGAATGTAGTCCTTCAGCAGAGGCGCGCAGTCATTGCAGAAGAACTTGAATGACAATGCGGCGGCACGGACAACTTCTTTGGAGGGGTGGTTGAATGCGGCCATGATGTAGTCCAACTGCGGCTGCAGAGTTTCCGGGTGTTGAGCGGTCCATAGCGTGTATCGTCCGAGGGCCATGACAGCTTGGAAACGGACCTTCTCCTGGTCAGGAATCTGAACAAGCAGAGGCATCAAGCGCGGCAGCATGATGTTTTCATCCTGAGGAACCATACGGCCCATGGCCCTCATGGCAAACAAGGGTGCCTCCAGCTTCTGCCATTCCGGAACGTGACCAGCCC
Source organism: Dothiorella sarmentorum (assembly GCA_023082095.1). Lineage (NCBI taxonomy): Eukaryota > Fungi > Ascomycota > Dothideomycetes > Botryosphaeriales > Botryosphaeriaceae > Dothiorella > Dothiorella sarmentorum. Next base: position 261,732 of record JAJMVL010000016.1, read on the forward strand.
TCGCCTGCGGACCAAACCTGTTCACCCAATCCTCAATGAGCGAATAGCATTTCTGCAAGCACTCGGTGACACCGATAACCTCGCAGCAGTCCTTCAAGACGTCGCCCATCTGGTGCCTGAACTCCCGGAACTTTTCCTCCTGCTCACGATCGCCCTCGAACAAATCCTTCTCATCGCCAGACTCCGGTTTGGGGTATTCCAAGTGGCCAACCATGATGTCGACAAGCTTCGAGAAAAGTGTAACAAACTCAAGCCTAGCCGACATGTACTTTTCCAAAGTAAGGTACTGCTTGAGCTCGAACCAGAAGTTGAAGGTGTGAGAGATTGCGTCCCGTTCCGTATCCCGCGCGGCAATCTCGAGCACAGACTGCACCAGACCCTGGAACTGATCGGGCAGTCGTGCAATGAGCACAACCCACGCCTCACCAGCCTCCGCGAAGACACGGGCGATTCCCTTGAAAACCTCGGTGTCCTCCTCTTCTGCGGCTTGGGCAATCTTTGGTCGCAGAGCCAAGACCTTCGGGTACAGAGTTGAAATGAGCTGCATGCACTCGTCGACATCCCGCGTCTCCCTAATGATTGCACAAATGCACTCCACGGCAGATTCGAAGGGTTCGTCCTCGGAAAGGCCATTCAGGACAGTATCGAGGAGGGAGGAGTTGACGATGTCGTTCATGGGCACTTCACGCGCCCACGACTGAATGCAGTCCATAAGCTGGGGGTTCTTCGATGCCGCATCTATGTCAATTAGCTCGCGCCACCATAACTCTCAACATGGGGAACTTGCTGGAAGAGCGGGAATACTGGGAGAGCAGGCCTAGGACTTCCTGTGCATTGTCCTCCAGCAGCTCCTTTGTCCTTTCCAACAACTCATCTTCCTGTTGACGTTAAGGATTAGACTCTGATCGTGATTCGAGATACCGCTGTTTGGGCGCTCGCAAATGGTGGTTCGGCCGAACGTACAGTCAGATTGATCTTTCGTCCTTCGGTGACTTCTTCCGGCAGGACGCGCAGGAAGTCCAGGACACATGGAATGCTCTCGGGGTCGTTGCCAAGGGTGGAGACGACCATGGGTAGGACGTCCTTCCATTCCATCATCTGTATCGCCAGGTTCGCCAGGCAGACGCAGAGCTGCATCCTAATGGGCTTGGGACCGGCGCGGAAGGCGGCCAGCACGCTCAGCAGAGTGTCCCGGAGCGGGGGCAGGGCCTCGCGTGGTAGCTGGTGGAGGTCGTAGACAATCTGGGCGCATCAGCAAACGGCGCGCTCCTTAGCCGGGCGTCAACCTACCTTGCCCTTGAGTGTCGTCGCAGCGAAGAGCTTGGCCTCTACCGCAGCTTCGGCGGATTGCAGTATAGCAAAGTTGGTGTTCCATGCCTCCTCCTGTGATCGAAGCGTGTCAGCGCGTCAAAGAAGCGACTGCTCGGCATTGTCTACTGACCGACTTCTGGAACTGCTCCAGGTACTCGTGTGCGTGGCCCTTCTGCGTGCGGTCGACGTTGCTCTGCATGGTAGCAAGAGCTGCGAGGACAGGCGCAAAGGCCTGCTGGGCCGCCGCACCGTTGGCAGCCATGTTCGTGGCAGCGGGTGTGAGCGCAGAGGGGTGGGAGAGGGCGTGACGGTCGTCTGGACAAGCAGGTGGGGCGGACTGAGGGGTGCCGCTACGTAAGTCGCATAGAATCGCGGAACGCAGTGCAACCTGGCGGCGTCTTGCGAGGTACGCAGGCAGTCGGGAGAGCAGAGAGGCGGGTTGGGTATGGCTTTGTTAGGCGCAGGGAAGGTGCATGGCATCCAAAAAATCCAATGCCGTCAGGCTTGTCCCACCTCCCGGCCGTGACGACCTTGGCGCGCCCGCTTCCTCTTCCGCCGCCCGAGTCTTGGCACGCGCGCAACTTTGGCAATCGCAAACACCGAGCTCCAACATCACGCCCGCAACACCCACCTCTCCGTCCACGCTCAGCTCCCGCCAACTTTACGTGCTCCGCCCGCGACACACTCTTCTCTCCCCACCCATTCTTCAGCGCTCCGCTCTCCCACGCTCAAAATGGCCGGCCGCGGTGGTGGAAACCGTAACAAGGTGTTGCTGCCTCCCATCAACTTCATCTTCAAGCAGCTCCAACAGCGCGCCACCGTGCAGGTCTGGCTGTATGAGCAGATTGGCATGCGTATTGAGGGCAAGATCCGCGTACGCAGCTTGCAATCCTACATGACGGAACATCTACACTGACCATGCTGCAGGGCTTCGACGAGTTCATGAACCTTGTCATTGACGACGCCATCGAGGTGAAGCTAGCTACCAAGGACACGCAAGAGGAGCGTCGCTCGCTCGGTACGATCTCCGCTCTCAAATGCGCACGCAAGGACCAATCTGATGATATCACAGGGCAAATCCTCCTCAAAGGCGACAATGTCTCCCTCATCCAGAGCGTGGAAGGCTGAAGGCCGAACGCGAGACCGAGCAGATACGGCATCACAAAAGCATGGTTGCGGACTGGGGATGGGCGTCAGGTGCAGGCGTAATGGGAACTGGATCTGAGTTTGGAGAACGACGGCTTAATTTTTGCAGGAACTACGGCATGGTCGTGGGAGGCTGAGGCTTGTTGGATCGAAGGATTTCTCCGTCGCCGACCACAAGGGCGTCAAGCCTCCAATCGGTGCTGTCCATAGGTATGGACTGAGCTGGCAGAAGTATTTGTTCTTTCAATGCAAGTCCAACTAATACCTCTGAATTAGCGTCTGCGCTTGGTCTGGTGAATATGGGTGCGATCATACCAATGAAAGGCATGCGAACACCAGGCGCCTTCTCACTGTGTTGTACACATCTGTCCAGGAAGAAGTCATAGAAGCCTTTTCCATGACCCAGCCTACCGAAATCGGCATCGAATGCCATGCCAGGCATCACGATGAGGTCCAGCCCGGCTTCCACCCCACTGATGGCATCGGTGTCACCCTCGGAAAGTCCCAGGCCACCAAAGCAGTTCTTTCGTTCTTTGATTGAGTCTGCGCCTGGTGTTGGGATGTTCCATTTGTCTGGTTGCATGTTCTCGAGATCCTTGGTTGAGTGAAGCTCGACCATGTCCATGATTGATTTGGGCTTCAGTTCGGGCTGCACGGATCTCCGATAGGTGTACGGGATGAAGACCTTCTTGCCTTGGGCAAGGGCATCGTGGACTATGCTTGCGGTCGAGATTTCTCCTTCAGGCATGGCCAAATAGATGCCGATGCGTTTGGATGCTTGATACTCTGGCAAGCGCAGAAGCGTCTGCACGGCATGAGAGCCTACATGCGGCCGTCAGCACAAGACCAACAATCGAAACGTGTCGTGAGTAGGCCTGACTTTGAGTGGCAATGGCATCTTGTGGCAAGGCAAGAAGCACCTGCTTGATGTGCTTGCGCAGCGCTCTCTTAGCGGATTGGATTTGCATAGTGGTCCCTGCTTGAGCAAGGTCCGATAGGCGTTGGTTGAGGAGTGTGCGAAGTGGCAGCGTGGCCAATGGCAGGGATTTCGGCGGACAATCCGACTTGGCTCGGAGATGTGATCGCCGAATGATCTGGCCCGGGGCCGTTGGCGCACACGGTTCCTGCGTGTGTGGCTTCGGATCCGGGGCAATAGCCTTGTGGCAGGCGAGCGTTAGGACCCGCTCGCTTGCCTCTCGTATCTCCTTGCCTGGCCTAATGGTAGGGCGGCGGCGTCATCAGCGATGGGGATCGCTTCAAGCTTCCATCAACCACGCTCAACTTTCCGCCACCTAAGCCTATCGCTGCGCCGCTGTTCCTTGCTCAGCCCGCACCTGAGTCATTCGTTACGCTCGCCAACCAACTCCATGCTGTTGTCCACTGCGGTTGTGCTCGCCGGCGCTGGCGTTGTCGCCGCGCAGGGCGTCGTCGATGCCAACTTGTACGGCACCTGGTCCTCCAAGTCCAACAAAACACTGACCGGGCCGGTGCGTCCCCTTTTGTGGAGATATGTGGACTGTGTTGAAGATCCCCAGACACTGACGCTTATGCGCGTAGAGCTTCTACAATCCCGACAACGACACCATGCTCGAACCTGAAATGCCGGGCATCTCGTACTCCTTCACCTCCGATGGCTTCTGGGAGGAAGCCCTATATCGCGCTGTCGCGAACCGTGCGTCCCCTGCCAACGGCCGCGAGTGAAACCTTAAAATACTGACGCCAACTGCAGCCGCGAACCCAAAGTGCCCCAAGGGCATCATGCAATGGCAGCATGGCACATTTGAGAAGGCGTCGGATGGAAAGCTTCATCTCACACCCTTCGGCGATGGAAGGCAACTGCTCTCGGACCCCTGCAACTATGACAAGGGCGTGTACACGAAATACGACCAAAACATAACGTTCAAGGTATGGCTTTCTACGATGTGGCTGGATACCTCATCGCGCGTGAGCATGCATTGACCAATTGCCACTAGTCATACTCGGTTGTTATCGATGACTACCACAGCATCAAGCGACTGAACCTCAACCAATTCGACGGCACCCCCGTCATTCCCCTCTACTTGGCCTACACTCCCGCGACGATGCTCCCAACATCAAGTCTCACGCCCGGATCCACGCCGACCGCGTCATCGAGCAAGAAGATCAAGCGTGCAGAGGAGTTCTTCAGCCCGCTGAAGCGCAGGCTACTCGGCAAGAAGCCAGAGCACATCGACGCAGATCGCTGGTGGTGGTTCGGTCTCGGCATGACGGCGGTCGGATCCGTCCTCTACTTCTGCTGTTAACCACGGCAACGACTACCATAACGAGGGAGCAATCACCCTGCGCACACGATCAGGCATACCGGAAAAAAGGGCAGGATCCACAGCGGGTTTCGGCGTTCAAGCGTGGGCATTGGAAGCTCACATGTTTTACGAGACAGTATGGGGGACAGAATGCATGCTTTGGGTTTTTACTATCCACTTTGCGGTGGTATAGTTGTGTAGGATATCCCGGTTGTTTCTTCATTTATGTTTTCAACCTCGCCTTTCCAAAAGGCCAAAGACTTTCGCATCGCAACAATGATCTATTTTTAGTTTGAGTCCCCCATTAACGAATGACGTCATAGCGATTTCCCCAAAGGACCTCAGTAATCAGACTGGAAAGCTCCTTCCATCCAGCGTCTGGAGAGTCAGCTTGTCGACGTCGATGTCCTTGATGGCGCGGACCTGTGTGTGTCACGATCAGCCCATCTGCCCGCCCAGCCGCCGTCACAACGCTTTCAGAAGGGACCCGCGGCACGGAAGAAACTGACATTGACAGCCGTCATTCCATCGAAAGGGCCAGGTTCGGTCGCGTACACGTAGAGATTCGTGCCGCACGTGGGACAGAAGCAATGCTCAGCTCTCCTGACGCGGAATTTCTACGCCACGGTACAGCGTCAGCTCATGTCCTTGCCGCGCATGCTCTTGTCCTCGAGGGGGAGGGATACTGTCGTGATGTCCTTGCCGCTGTGGATCTTGATCATCTTGTTCGGCAGGTAGATGAACAGGTACCCTGCGCGCGTGCAGACGGAGCAGTTGCAGACCGTGACCTCCTTGCCCTCGGAAAGCGGCGGCGAGACGGTGGCCGAGAACGTGACGGCGCCGCACTGGCAGCTGGCCTCGTACGTCTCAGAGGGACCTTCGGGGATCTCCCTGGAAGGGAACTCGGTCATCTTTTTCGACATGTTGAGTGCTATATATAGCTCTTTGCTGGATATTGCTTCTAAAGAATGGAATGATGACTGACTTTTGAGGAGTGGAAGATTTAGGATTCTTATACCAATACTGCCATGCGGCTAATGCGAGGCTACATAACGCAGCAGCTGGGATGGGAAAAGGTAGTCACGAATCCCTTCGTATCAAGTAAGCTGTGCGTGCTCACGTTGTACGGACCTCCGCAGCTTACAGCCAAGACTCCGATGCAGATAAGCAACGGATTTCGGATCGGCCGTGGGAAAGGGCATGGTACGGTGGGAAAAGTGGTGTGTTTTACTCCGTGGCTGGCCGAACCAGGACGGTATGCCACGGGGTTGAACAAACGGTATGACGATTACCGTGCCCCAGCTCAACCCAAAACTCGTCGATAGGCAGTTGAAGTATTCATCTGGATAGCTTCTGTACTCAAATATATGTACACCTCCATCCAGACGGATGCTTCAACTCCACATGCAGGCATCTTTCATAGGCCGTGTATTGGCTAAAGTATAACGTTCTTGTATTATCACTTCTTTTGCGGTCGACTGTGGTGGCGTCTGGCATATATGGAACGATCTGTTCACGATTATTCCCTCACTGCATACAGGTTTAATTACACATGGATATCACCTTGATCGTATCCCATAGCATCTAAACCATGTGTTTTTAATTGCAAGCTGCGCTCTACATACTCGTGTTGTGCATGCATGTCATTTCCACCGTATTTCGTAGCTTCCGAACCGTGTCTGAGTAGCGACTCTGTTTCTCCTGGGGCCCAGCCATTTCACTCTCAATCAAGTATTCTATGTATATCTACCCAGGCACTGGTGAGCACCTCTGTAATGCCATCTGATGCTGATGTTTCTCTTGTGATTGATCTGTTTGAAAGTACCACTGTCAGCTAATGAAATTTATGCTGTGTCGAATGGATGCGTCATACTTACAGCATCGTATCGGACTGAGTAGAGTTTTTTCCCGAGCACCATCCGATCGATAATACTCCTTATAGAGCTGGTCTACTGCGTGAGACGTGTCATGGTCGGCGTCTGTGCGGTGGGACATAACTGGGATCGGCTCTGGCAACATGACTGGCCACTGGGACGTGATGGTTTCCAGCGTACGATCTGCGATGAGACGATGAGTTGGGAGGTGGTTCGACGTTGTGATCCCGAATCGCTGGTTGATTGTGTTCACGCAGGGCTGGCTTCTCATCCGTATCCGAGGACATAGTCTGGTCGATCATCTTCTCTGCAGGGGTAGACGACCTCTTCCTCTTCTTGACAACGGTGGAGGCAGCATCGGATGCGAGGTCAACGGACTCAGCGGTCGAAGATGTAGTCAAGGTATCATGATGAACTCCGCTGGTAACACTCGCATGTCAGCTTTGGCTTTGAATGAGAATTGTGATGAGAGCTTACCGAGTGGCTTCGGGCTTGTTGTCTACCGGGTCTTGCTTCAGGCGCTGCTCTTCTTCCATCTCGTGCTTGAAGTCTCTCATCTCTATCTTGTTTCGCAACTCGTTCCGCTGAAGCTGGATCATGCTCTTCCGAAGCTGAAGATCGTCCAACTCATCTTGCAATCTCTCGAGTCGAAGTGCATTCCGCCGTTTGTGTCGTTCATCGGGATCCATGCTTGAACGAGTGTGACTGGATCCACAACGAGGTAGTGAGGGTCTGTGGCAAACAAGGATGACTGTGTTGGCGTCTAGGTGGTCGTGAATGGGGGAAGAAGAGGGTAAAGCTGTCATTTGTAGTTCTCGCTGGCGTGTCTTGGAGGGAATGAGCAGTGACTCTCGCCTGCCATTTCTGTTAGTGCCACGTCTCGAGTTCCACTCGCCACCGAGATCACTTACTTAGGAAACTGCGACCATGAAGCTTCAGGCAAGGCGCTTGAGAAACTTGAACACACCAAGACGGCGGGGATTTGGTGTGTTTTCTAGTTTCATCTGGATCTGGATGCAGTGGTGCGGCAGACGCAATTGTCGTAATTCCTTCGACCATGGATAGCCCAATCGCCATACTTGCTTGAGACGTCTTGCTCGAACGGATGTCGCACCAGGATGCCGGAGTGGACCCTGGATTGTCCGAAGGATGTCTGGCGACATGCTGCGTTGAAATGTCTCCGGCGGCCTGAAGGTCTACCCATCTTTAGACACCCGGTATCTTGGGTGTGGTCTGCCGCCCATCTTTAGACACCCGGCGGCTTGGGTGTGTTCTCCCGCCCACCTTTAGACACCCGGCGGCTTGGGTGTGTTCTCCCGCCCATCTTTAGGAATCCGGCGGCTTGGGTACTCGTTCTCCATTCGCTGAATTGTGATGTCGGTTGTCTGGAAGGCGTTCCCATGGTACAGTTTTACGGCGCGATCTCCCTGGCCGGTTGTTCCTCTACTCGAAATCGCAGTCGGGACTCTATCGTCGAGTTCTCTTAGCTCTTTGTGACCAGGGAGTCACGTCGAAGTCTAAGATCTCTTTGCGTTTCTCTTGGTGTCCCAGCTGGCGTCGTCGGTCTCCGGTACTCTCAACTGAAATGGGGACTGTCGTGTGTGGTATAGACCGTTGCAAGAGAGTGAGGCCGGATCAAAATACTCTCTGAACGAAATGGAGCATGGTTGTTTGCCACAAATCCTGTTAGAGTGAAGTCGGTTCGAGGTACTCAGCCACGGTGAAGTCGGCGATCAAAAGACTTTTTTGAGGCTAAGTGAGGTAGGTGAAAGGGCGCTTTGCACTCATATCAAGCAATTCAGCGACTGGGTGTAGGCGCGGAATCGTGAGACAGAGCGAAAGCAGGGCTCAAATCGGATCTGGTGGCGCTGGAAAACTGAGAAACTTCGGCCGTGGTGGCGTATGGCCCGAATCTCTGAAGGTGAGCGAGACCGAGAGCGATGCGAGTGTGGAATGTCGTCTATTCATCTTGAGTCGTCGACAGTGGCTCGCGGGCGGAAACTGTTGGTGAGGCGGTAAGGCGGTGCAGTCTCAGTGGACAGTAGCGGCGTTGCGGGGGTAGACTTCAGCGCCGTCGAGAGTTCTGGCAAGGAGTCGGACTCATGTGGCTGAGAAATCACTGCTTCGACCGGATTGCACTCGCCATGGGTCCCTTTCAAGGGACCCATGGCGAGTGCAATCGGAGGATCTGAGTAGTCGGAGCTTTCTGAGGGTGGGCGTTGGCGGAAAGGTGTTGACGGGTTGAGGAAAAGGTATGGGCGCAAAGTTGCTTATAGGTGAGCGGAACCTGCGCGAGCACACGCGAGGTGCTAATCCCGATGAGGAACGCAATTGACTTGGGGTGCCGACGCAGGAAGGCGCACGCCGGACCGTCAGTTGTTCCAGCCCACTGCCGCTCCTGGTTGCCCGCTGTGGGAACCTATTGTCATTACTGCCTGTAGATTTGCGCGGCGTGATGTACTGGCTCTTTGTCTCATCACTGAAGATGGTCAGCTAAGCGTACTTTTCCTTTCAGCAATGGCCTTCTAGGCTCTGGTCCGAGGCGCCGATCCTTTGTTCAGGTCTGACACACTGAGCTTCCTCCTATTCACATCTGCTTCGTAGCGTCTTTACGGCCATCACGCTGAGATATATCATCCACAGGTCTCTTCTCCTTTTGCGGCACCATCATAGTACGCTAGCCGTAGTCACTCCCGCTTTTTCTTTTTTGATACACAACCACACTCGTTCATACTCAAAGCAACTAGAATATGCAACTCCCAAGCGTCGCCCTCGTGCTCGCTCTCAGCGCTTTCGCTGTCGCCGTTCCCGCCTCGTCCACAAACGGGATCGAGATCGCAAACACCTCCGAGGTAACCATCACCACACTCATCGAGAGGAGTCCAGTCTTTCACCTCATAACATTCTGTGAACACCCTTTCCGGCGTGGAAAATGTTACACAGCACAAATGAGAACGAAGACATGCTACAATTTCGACAGGTAAGTCGTGCTCTTGGTTCCGAGATCACGAAGCAAGGGAACAGTTGCACTAACGAACAAGCCCAGTTGGTGGAATTACCGCGTCTCAAGCATGTACGCCCCACCGGGCTCCTGGTGCACATTCTACTCCAACTACATGTGCAAGGGCTCGCCGTTCATGTGGAACTCGCCAAGTGTCCCCGACTTGGGAATAAATGGCGGCCGGATGAATAACAAGGCGTCGAGCATCAACTGCGGCTGAAAGCGGCTCTGAACAGCGTTTTGGAGAGAGAACTGCTCGCGGATTTTCATGTTTGATGATAAGTAGACCTGCGTTTTGTCTGAATACGGCTTACCCAATAGCAACTCCCAAATTTTCCACTCAGATGGATGCCTTACCGTGTTGAGCATGCGGGCCCATCGTTGACCGATATGAGGTAATGCTGAAACCGTTTACAAAGTGTTTTCTTGTGTTCGGGCACATAATGTGCAGCGAACAGATCAAGCAAGGCTAGAAGATTACAGCGAATGCCTATCCCATATGTACGATTTGCGACGAAATATATATACAAGAGAGCAAAACCCATTCGTCTAAATACTATAACATGACTTTGATATATGAATACACAACCCACCATTGCTCGCCGCTTGTCTAAAATGAAAGTGAGAAACGACCGTCATATCGAACATCGCCTCTACCTTTTCTTCTATCTTTACGCGCCTAACACCGAAAGTCCGAAAATTTCCAGTTGTCCCCCTTGATTAGTTAATAACCACTGCCGCCATCACCACCACTGCCGCCCATTCCCCCCATACCCATCATCCAATCCGGAGTATTGTTATTTTCCGTTTTCTGCTGCTGCTGCTGAAAGCCGACAGGATCCTGAGTGGCGACCCAAGTGCTCTGCACGAAGTCGGCCCAGTCGGCCCAGTTGACTGGATCGCCGTAGGCGTCCAGGTTCATGCTCGATAGGTGTGCCGTCGCGGCGTCGGAAGCGGACATGAGAGCCATAGGGTCCTGGGTCTGGGCCGTGGTAATAGGCGCTGTGGCTGGTGGGCCTTGAGATGGTAAGTGTGCGGGATGGGGAGGCATGTGTGCGGGTTGTTGTAGTTGGTGTTGTTGGGGGTAGTATGCGGTGGCGGTGGTGGTAGGAGTTCTACTGCTCTGCGGAGTGGTGGCGAGGTAGTGGTTGAGGTTGTCCAGGGGCAGTAGGTGTTGTGCCATGGACGATGTTTCAGAGCCGGCGGATGTGGGGGATGATTTGGAGCTGAGGCTGGACATGGGCGTATCGTCATCGTCCTCTTCTTCCTCCGGTGGTAGTGGTCCTTGGCCCGCGCGGCGGAGAGCGTGGGCACGGGCTCGGCGAGCTTTTTGATGGAGCTTCTTGACTGGCCGCCAGAGGGAGACGTCGGTGACGCGGGAGCGGGCGCGCTCGTAGACGGCGTCGACGACGGTCCAGGCTTCGTCAACTTGGGGGCCGCGGGTTTGGACGCAGAGCTCGGCGAGGGCGACGGCGAGGGGGTGCCATTGAACATACGTTTCGTAGTACCATTTGTATTTGATGGACAGGGGGTGGATTGCGAGCTGATAATCGACCCGCAGGTGAGTTATGGCTACAGCTAGGATCTCTTGTTTGGTGGCTTTGGACTTGAAGGCGTATCGACGGGTTTGAATAGGATAGTGGACCAGTAGCCAGAACTCGGATGTGACGATCTGGACGACCTGGGAGATGACGTGTTGGATGGGGATTGCGTGGTTGCAGTGCACAACGAATTTGCTGTGGAGCGTTTCTTTAAAATCTTCGACGCCTTGCTGGATCTCTGCTTGCCAACGATCTCGCTTCTCATCGTCATCCACGCTGGCTGGTACGGGGCTGAAGAATCGAGGGGCCACAATAGAGGCTTCCTGGCACAATCGTGAGAAGCTCAGGTCGGTGCAGCCTATTCGTTCCGGAGGGGGGGTACGCATATCCGGGTAGATATCGTCGTCATTGATGTTCAGTGGCACCTTTGTGCTGCAGAGGTTGTGATCAATTAGAGGGAAGGAGCCACGGTCTTCGCAGGCACGGATATCGAGGACGGAAATCTGCCACCAGAGCCGCCGGCGTATTTCAGTATCAAACGGAGAGAATCCAGTCGCCTGTCCGTCCCGGTGGAGGTTAAGGTCCTGAGCTATGCGGACTGCAAGGCTGACCAGGGTCCACACAGATCTTGTCTTGTTATGACACCTGAGACAAACCTATCACAATGTCAGCAAGTGATGGAACGCATGTTTTGATGACCCACAAGATAGAGACAGAAAGCCTGGAGGACTTGCATGTCAGTGCTGTTGAGAAAGTCTGCATTGGCTAGAGAAATCTCGCAGCAATGGCGGAATTGAGCGGCGAGGTCAGTTCTGTCCTTTCCCAGCATTGTGCGGCACTCATCGGGAGATAGAGAGGTGACGGATGCAAAGTACATGGCAAATATTAGAGCCTCAATGCCACCTCGTTGTGGAATGGCTGCGGCATCCTGAGCGGCAGCACGAAGCAGCGGGTCCATGGTCGGGCGATGGAGGAGTTTAAAAATGCAGTCAATGCGGTCCCAGTAGATGTCACACAGAATGTGGATGTGTGGAGCGGGAGGATGAAGCCATCTCAGGTCAGTGGCCTCAATGTCACCGCTGAAGACGAAGAGGCTGTTCAATATTCGCTTTTCGTAGCTATCATGAGCGGGCGGAGTAAGAGCAGCATCTTGAGGCTCATCATCTGACTCGGCCTCGTTCAGCAGCTCTCTCAGGCCTTCTACCTGCTAAGGGTTAGAAAGTCGCGCTGGGTGTCGGTCGCGCTAGGCGTACCTCGGAGCTGAGACTGGTCCAGAAATCCTCGCCGAGATAGCGACCGCCGTCTTCCTTCATGACCGGGTAGGTTCCATCCTCGCGCGGAGTTCGGGTGGCAGCGCTAGGCATCACGTTGCGGCGTTGCGGCTGGGCCAACGGCTCGCCGCTGGCGGCGCGGGCAGTGACGGCGACCTCGCCGCCCAGACTGTCGACAAGACCCTCGAGGTGGTCGAGACGGCGCAGCAGCTCCTCATTGCGGCGGCCCTGTTTGCGGCGTTGAGCGCGTTGGGCGGGGAAAACACACTCGACTCCAGAGCGGCGACAGGCGGCGCACGGCAGGATCTTGTCGCATTTTATCTTGCGGGAGCGGCAGGTAATGCAACTCAGGGCACTCGCAGGCGTAGGCATCCTGTCGGTTCTGTTGCTGGGGTGGGCATGATGTCAAAGGTCTTGTTCGTGGAATGCGTTGCGAAATGTGCAGCTTGGTCCCCTGGCTGACTAAGTAACGTGCATTACTCGGCCCGCCACCGACTACTCCAAACCTAAATTAATTGGACTACAGCTATAGCTCGTTTTCCTAGCGCCTCTTCCTGGCGTTTCCGGTGCTATCCGGGCGTTGGTGGGTGTGCTCAGGCCTTGGACCAGCATGGTCTTTTGGCTTTCCCACCACCCTAGCTAGCCCTACGCTTCTGCCCAGCAACTGCTTGCGCGTCTTTCGGGTACACTAGTGGGGCCTCCCTATTTGGTTGGCTGTCTCACTTGCCGATCCTACAGGAGAACATCAACTTCTTCATCTTCTCACATTTTATCGCACCAGACAGCAACAGCCTAAAGTAATTCCACTCTATATCTCAAAAACTTCATCTCGCTTGCAGTCTCTTGATGGGACTCTGACCTCCTCTCCACCTAAGATCCATAGGGAGTTGAAGCCTTCATCCGGATGGATTACCCTACTTGGCGGTCGGATGCAGAACCCCCCTGTAGGCAGAAATATTGACACCATGAAGCCAGATGCGAAACGCTCTTCCACATATGACTTGACTGAACGAGATGGTCGTTGATATGTACATACAGCTTCAAACCGACGACATCACATAACCTGAGTCCCATCCGCAGCCTCACTCCCTCGACTCAATGCGTGTACCTGAAGAACGGATTCCGCCGATCCGTCTCATCCGCAAACGCCATCCTCTCGCGCAGCGCCTCCCTCTCCTCCGGAACCATGGCCGCGACCTCGCGCTCCTTGGCCGCGTTCAACCGCCCATTGCACGCGCGCAGCACCACCACCACCACGCACGACGCCGACAGGCACGCCATGATGCTGATCTTGCCGCCATCGTACCCGGGCGCCTCCTTGCTCTGAAACGTCTGCGTCCCGAGCACGTTGCCCGTGCAAAACGCCACCAGCGACAGCGCGTTGACCGTCACCTTCTTCGAGTGCCCGGCAACGTTGCTCGCGTTCCACGCGAGGTTGATCATGAAGCCCGCCCCAAACGTGCCCGACAGGAACGACGCGGCCAGCAGCGCCGGCTTGTTGTGCGGCGTGCCGTCCTCGCCCACGAAGCCGTACATGAGCGCGGCCGCGAGGATGGTGGGCACGAGGCAGAGCAGCATCACCGTGGAGCGGTCGTTCCACCGGTCCGAGAGGTAGCCGGCGCCGAGGACGAAGACGATGCCGATGGCGCCGTTGGGCGCGTCGAGGATCAGCGCTTGCTGGTCGGTGTAGCCAAAGGTGGTGAGCAGGATGTTGTTGAAGTTGGAGATGCCGCCGTTGGGGATGGACGAGAGGAGGACGCTCAGGAAGATGAGCCAGACGCGGACGTCGCGGAAGGCTTCGAGGATCTGGTCTTTCTTGAGGTGGTTGTTTTGCGTTCCGCTGAGAGAGAGAAATCATGAGTAAAGGAGGCATGAAGGAGAATAATCGGATAGTACCTCTGGTTCTCCTTCACCCGCATCAACGCCGCAACCTTCTCCGCATCGCTGAACCGCTTCGCCTTGACCGGCGAGTCCGGCAGGAACACGCACACCAGCACGCCAATGCCCACGGTCAGCGCGCCGATGGCAAGCAGGAAGATGCGCCACGTCGCGAACGTCGTCGTCGCGAAGCTGATGCCGTACGCGACCAGCCCCCCGAAGATCTTGGTGACGGAGTTGCACACGTAGAACCACGACACGCGCGTCCCCTGCTCCTCCTTGCGGTACCACATGGCGATAATCAGCACCAGGATGGGAGCCACGCACGCCTCGAAGACGCCGAGCAGCGTGCGGCAGACGGCCAAGCCGGCAAAGGACGTCGTGCCGGCGTGGCAGCAGAGGACGATGCCCCAGAGGACGATGTTGGTGCCGAGGTACAGACCCAGGCGCGAGACACGCTGCGCTAGGTATTGCGTTGGGAATTCGGTGGCGAGAAATCCTTTTGTTTTCATGGTCAGTATATAAAACGGGACCACTTCCCAATCCAGTCATCCCCGGGCCATGACACAGAACAACAATTGCGAAGCAGAAGGTGAAGTAAACAGGTGGGGAAAACACCATCCCCTTTTCCGACCAGAAAGGAACAAAACAAACTCACCAATATAAAACAACATGCTCACATGACTATACTCCTGCCCCTTCAACCCTACATCCTCCCTGATCCCCATCACGCTTGTGTAGCTCAGCGTGTTTTTATCCAAAAACTGCAGGAAATACGTGCCCGCCAGCAGCGGCGTGATGGTCCAGTCAATCTTGCGCAGCAGCCGCCGCCGCGCCGCGTCGTCCTCTAGGATTGCCTGCCCCTGCGCCACTATCTCGGCCGCTCGCGGGTGGTTCGACAGGAAGGTCAGGGCCTCGTCACCATCGCGGAGGGAGGTCGTGAGCGCCGCTGCGGAGGGGACCTCTTTCTTGTCGTCGTCGATGGAGGGAGGTGTATTATGGGCGTCGAGCGAGGCGAAGGTCTCGGCGGTAGTTTTATTTGCGTCGCTCATGGTGGGGAGGGTGATGGACGGGGTAGGATGGAGTGTTTTCTTCCCGCGCCTCAGACAAGCTTTCTTTCCGGGGAAATGGGAAGAATGATTCACACGGCTGTCGCTGAGCCTGGTGGCTAAAGCTTGAGCGAGACGGTCGTTCTACCTCTAAAAAGAGAATGAGCGGTCGAGCAATATATATTTATCTTGGACGTCACACACGCATCCTTGTCCCGCCACGGGGCACCATTAATCTGTTCACACTCCATCGGAGTTACCATCCCGCAACGAAAGATCAGCGGGACACCACCACCACTAGGAGGAACCAAAATTGCTTCATATCAGCTTGGCTGTGCTGATAAGCTGTTTGGATGTGCCGGAGGAAGATGGTGAGTAGATGCATGGCTCGGCTTGTAGTTGTGGTGGCCGCTTATCGAAGGAGAGCCCCGCGACAAGAATGGGGTAAGAGAGGGGAGGCGGGACAAGAGGACGCGATGATCTGCATGCTTACCTACCTGTGCGATCAGTAAGGAATTTGCCGCAGTGTGTTAAAAGAACAAATATTTGAAACCACAGGGAGTATTGCCGTATCAGACCTTCACCAGATGCCTTTCAAAAAAGTTAAGCATCGCTCAATTGTTAGTGGAGCAAGCCATGGAAGCCCATTGAGATAAACGGCACGCCGAGGTCTGATAAGCATCTCCAGCCGTGCGGAGAAGCATCCCTAGAGTCAGATCAAGCATCGGCGGAGCCTCCGACCTGCCTCGGCACGGCAAAATATGAAGCAACACTTTCTCTCGTTCGATCCGTACGAGAGATCCTCTTTCATCGCAAGATCCGAGTGCTGGGCCTCCGAGGGAGCGAGAAGATGGGAAAGATGTACGGATCATGGGAGGTCGAGTGATCGCGATTGTGAGCACCACCTAGGTTTCTGCTCCTGCCAGCGGTGTAGATCATTCCAGCCATTGCCGAAAAAAGACATGTCCTGAGAAGTGAAAGGAAAAGGCCACCATCCCGTTCCACGACCATAGCTCCACCGAAGCCCAACCATCCACTACATCTCCACCGCAACCCGATCATCCACGAACCTCGCCACATCGCCCAAGAACACTGCAGCCACGGTGCTCACCGCACCAAAGCCGACGCCTACCCAATACATATCGGGAAAACTGCGAGCGAAGCACTCCCGCCCCGCCGCGACAACCTTGGCAACCGCCTCCGGATTACCGCGTAGCGCCGGGTAAATCGAGATGTTCGCGTCGAGGTTTGCCGCAATATCTAGGACCATGGCGCGGATTTGGGTGGCGTCGCTGACACCGTAGCGCACGGCGACGGGAGCGATGGTCGTAAGCGCGTTTTGCGAGAAGCGGGTTTTGAAGATGTTGTAGTAGACGGCGAAGCCCACGCAGCCGCCAATCATGCGCGCAGAGAGGGCCATGGCGGTGGCGGAGCCGATGAGATCGGCAGGGCAGATGATGGTGATGATGACTTGGGCGGGGATGATGACTCCGCCGATGCCAAGTGCGGCGAGAGTGAGGGCGACGAGGACTCTCGGGAGGTTGTCGGGGCGGGCGATGACCATGGCGCCGGTGCCTAGAGAGTCAGTTTCGCGCGGTTTTGGGAAGCGGATCAGGAAACACATACCAGCAGTCATGAGAGCGCAAGACAGTGTCATCAGCGTCCTGATCCTGCCCTTGAGGAATGAAATCAAAGCCGCGACGATGACGGAGCCAGCAATGATGCCGAAGCCAACGGGCAAGCTCCGGATGCCGACCTGGATTGGATCCTTGTCGTACATACTCTCGCTCTGCGCCGGCCACCATACCAGCACTGAGAAGAAGTTCGCGCCGGATGTAAATGTTATCAACAGGATGAGAACCAAGTTGCGCGGGTTCCGCTTCAGACGGCTGGGGAACATGGGCCAAGGGGCGTACATCCATTCGTAAGCAACGAAAGCAATCATCATGGCGACGCCAAAGATGAGTGTGCCGATAACGTGGGGGTCGCTCCATGAGTAGTTGTATCCGCCCCAAATGAGCCCCATCAGGAAAAGCACGATCCCGCCAGTAGCAAGCACGCCGCCGACATAGTCGATGCGCTTTGCCACCTCGGCGCGGGACAGGCCTTGGCTGTTGACACGAGGAGGTGGGTGGTAGAAGACAAGGAGGAGAACGAGACCGATGACGGACCAAAGTGCGCAGAACAGGCCGTTGTAGCGCCATGACGTTTTGGCGATCAACTGGGCCCACAGGACCGACGGACAGAAGGGAATGATAGCGAGAATGACTCCACCTACGTATATACCACGCTTGTTCGTAGGGGCGAGTTCACCCGTAGCCGCGAGCGCCGTCAGCTCGCACATGCCACCGCCAACGCCAGCAAGGACCTCGCCGAGGATGAAGATGTTCATGCTGGGCGCAGTGGAAGCGATGACCATACCAACTAGATTGGGTCAGCCGCTGGTTTAGGAGAAGCAATAATCAAGGGGTAAGGTTTACCAATTATGAACAGCATTCCGGCAACGCCGACCCAGCGGCGGCCCCAAAGATCGGAGAGCGGGCCGACGAAGGGAGTGACGGCAGCGATGGCCATGAGGTTTCCGATTATGGCCCAGATGTACGTGTCGAAGCCGCCGATGTCTGAGTAGAGTAGAGTGATGACGCCGCCGAAGAGGTAGACGGGAATCTGCGACGCCACCCAGAGGAAGGCCATGGCGAAGATGGCCATGAAGCGCTTGAATTTCATCTGAGGTGCTGTCAACACCGGTATCCATCCAAAGTTACAGTGAGCAGTGCTTACCTGGGGCTCATGGTCATGATCCCCGCCATCTCCGCAGGTGCGTGGGCCATTCTCCTCGCAGGAATTGGTATTGCTGGGGAGCTTTTTGACGGTGCGGATGGGATCAACGTCATTGTTGGTGGTGTCTGCCTGCGTGTGTCCGAGCGTTTGCGTGTTCGCCTTTTCCGGGTCATTGTTGGAGAAGCGTGGCCCGTTCTGGGGACTGGAGTCCTGCGTTGACGCCATGGCGGAGGGGCTGAACGGGGGTGGTGACAATTGTTCGGTGCGTGTTGCTACGGAGTTGCATGAAGTGGTGGTGAGCTCGAAGCTAAAAGTGTGGCGAGGAAGGCGCAACACGACTTCCTAAATCAATACACGTTTTGACACCAACGAGTTGAAGTAGTCATCCGGATGGATTCTGCATATATATACGCAGATCTACATCCGGACGGATGCCTCAACTCCCTAGCGCATCCTCTGCCGCTCGATAGCCGCATCCAGACGAGTGTAGTGTTGTTCGACAGAGGTCGTGCGATCCTGCTTGTGCTCATCGCGAGCGAGGTTGGCCAGACGAGCAAGAGCGCGGTCAAGATCGCCCTCGATGTCTTCCTGCCAGTCCGTGTGTTCACGAACTCCGTGGGGGGAGAGTGGCGTTCTCGAGCGGCTGACCATGGCAGGTCTATAAATGATTGGCACCTTCAAAGGTGTTTCTGTGGTACGCTGCTCCACAGCAAAGTCCAACGCCACCGAGAAACTATTGTCCGATCAATTCGAGTCCCTGAAGGTTCATTGCGTACGGCAAGGGAGCATTTAGCAGAGAAAACATTCATTATTTAGTGACCACTGCGAGAATCCCAAGCCATGACCACCTCACGTGCAGTAAGCCTTTGCCTGATCAATCTGTGCATTCTAGCCATCGAATAAGAACCTACCTACGTCTTCTAGGCAGACCCCCGGAATTGTTCAGAGCATCAATCAAAAGTAACCTGCAGCAGAGCCCATGACCAACGAACCATCCACTCCTTACCCATCACTCCAGCGGAGCCCACGACTACGCCATAAGGAAACGAAATCAGGTGAGAACTACAGTTTTGATGTGAAAGTCAGTAACTGGCAACCTTTGCTTGGACCATCATCTTTGGAGATATCCGGGCTATGTCGAGTACGCAAGCTGTTACTCAGTCACTAGCTTGACCGTCTAGGCACCCGGGGGAGGAGGCGGAGGCTGGTCGCTCGGCGGAGGTGGAGGCGGAGCATCACCCGGCGGGGGAGGCGGGGGAGGACTGCCAGCACCAGGGAAGCCAGTGAATGCCGCAGGCATGCCGGGAGGAGCAGCAAGACCCGGAGGCGCACCCATCGGAGGCTGGCCATAGCCTGCACTCTGGTCGTATCCACCAGGGTATCCGTAGCCATACGACTGTCCACCAGGAGGCGGAGGAGGAGCACCAGCCGGAGCTTGGTTCCAAGGAGCAGATCCAGCACCGGGAGCAGCAGGGGCGCCGTAGCCACCGCTCTGGCCGCCATAGCCACCATAGCTGTCGGACTGACTGCCGCCACGGCCACCGTTAGCCCAGGGAGGAGCAGCAGAAGAGCTGTCACCACGCTCGCGATCCTCACGAGGCTGGCGCCAAGGAGCAGCTGCGCCAGTCGGGCCACGCTGCCAGGGTCTGACGTCACGGTCCTCGCCAGCACCGCCAGCGCCAGCAGCGTAGTTGTCGTTGTTGCCCTCGTAGCCACCAGGACCAGCTTCGATACGGTGCTGGGGAGCACCACCGCCCAACTCGGCCATGAGAGACTCATACTCGCGGTCGACATCGTCGCCAGCACCAATCCTGCCAGGGCCGCCGGGGCCAGGACGGTCGTTGTTGCGCCAGTTGGCTCCACGCTGGCGATCGGGACAGTCGCGAGCCATGTGGCCGGCGTTGCCACAGACACGGCAGATGATGTTGGCGGTGAAGTTGCGCTGCTCAGGGCAGTCGTACTTGCGATGACCGATTTGACCGCAGTTCTGGCAGGCCTGGTTCTCGTCGTCACGGAGAGTACCGTTGAGGGCGGCCAGCTCACGCAGCTGGTTGCGCTTCAGCTCGTTCTGGCCCTCGGGGATGGAAGCGGCCTGCAATACGTCAGTCTTTCTGCGGGTTTCAGAGGAACAGGGATTCGTGCTTACCGTCTCGATGATGTTGTGAATAAGCTTCTTCGCCTTGTTGACCTTCTCTTCGGTGTCCGCCATGATGAGACAGTGAAGATCTTCCTCCTGGTTGCTGGTGTGGGCGGCATCCGAACGGCCTTTACCCTCCTTGACCGAGCCCTTGCCGCGAATGGCAATCTTAGCTGCAGACTCCGCCTCCATCTTCTTGAGGGTGTTGCCACGGGGTCCGATGAGTAGTCCGACTGTTAGTAGAAGAGAAAAGCTAATGTCAGTAACGAGTTCGGTATTGTAGGGCAAGTGAGTGAGTTAGATGGTTAGTGAAGCAAGCAACACTGCGCACTACACGTAGTGTCGCAGACTTTATGGAAAGAAACGCAGGTGGGCAGAGGATCGAGGTTAGAAATCGAGGGTTAGCAATCATACTGAAGTTAATCTCCGGATAGTCATTGACCGGAACGTAGACCTTCTCCTGGGTCTTGGTGGGGCGCCTGTAGTCAGAAGGAGGATGGTAGTTGGGGATGACTTTCATCGCCTTCTCAATGAGCTTGTGGCGCTCATCCTCCAACTTCTTGCGGTAGCGGTACTCGCGGGTGTTGACACGGCGACCGAAGTTGTCGTACTGAGGCGGGGGCGAAGGAGACCTAGATAGTGTCGGTGCTTGGCCGGGAAGAAGCGGGGGTGGACACTTACCTGTCACCGTCAGCCGGGACCACGTCGTTGATCCTCAGCTTCTGGCTGATCTCTTCGATGCGCAAGTGCAAAGTGTAGGCCTCCAGCTGCTCAGCGGTCATGTGGGCGGTGATGGCCGTCGTGAGGCCCATCAGGCCGGCGGCCTTGTTGTCGGAGGCATCGCCCCAGCGGTTGCGCTTCTTGCGCTTCCTCGTGCCGTCGGGGTTGACATCTATTACACCGTCACTAGTTTGCTCGCTTGCCAGAGAGAGAGAGGTGGGGGGATGGAACTCACCACGGACAGGGCTACGGCCGCGCTTCAGGTCAGTAAGGCCAGTGGCGGGCGCGGAGGGATCGTAGCCATCCTTGTCGTCAGATGGAGACTCGTCGCCACCGAACCTGCGACGGTTGCCGAGGGGGATGTTGTTCGAGCCGGTGATGCCTTGGTTGCGCCACGACATGTTTGCTGTTGTTGCGCGCGATGGAGTTGACGGTGCGGGCGCGTGAAACTGAGGGTGAGGTGGTGAGGTGGAGGAAGAGGCCGAGCTAACTTATGGAGGTCGGCGCGCGGCGACTTTGCCAGATTGCTTGGCGCCGCAGCCTTGGCCGCTGACTCACTCTCACTTTTGCCCGGACCTTGACCCTTGCAAGCCCTGACCCCAGACAGTGTATTAATGATGAGCCCAACTCGCTGCACCATCTGCACGCGCTTCCGAACTCGTCGGCCGCATTGAGCCACATTGCACTTCTTGTTGTCTCGTATACCGGCAGTACCATGGATCGTGCGCCAAAGACCACAGTTTGATCTGCGGGAAGCTGCACGCTCGCCGACCCGCTTGGAATTTTGTCTCACGACTCCTGGCCACAGTGCCGGACTGTTGGGATGTCTCTCGTGCTGCGCCTTTCATGGATATTATCGGCGTGGCATGACGTAACACATGGTATTTCTAAGCGGGCACCCGGCTGAAGCTCGTAGCCTGCCCCTCACTCCACTCGTGAACGCAGTGTATAAATACATTTGCTGTGCGCTTGACCATTCTGACGTCCGAACTGACCTGACACGCCCTCTCCGCACTCACAATGGCAGCCCAAAGCCCCGACATCACTCTGTATACCACCCAGACGCCTAACGGCATCAAAGTCTCGATAGCTCTGGAGGAGCTTGGGTAGGCTCCCTTCGGCTAAATCCCAACCTCCGCCTTCAACTGACCTCCACCATAGCCTTCCGTACAAGGTCGAGAAAATCGATATCAGCAAGAACACGCAGAAAGAGCCTTGGTTCCTTGCCATCAACCCCAATGGCCGTATCCCAGCCTTGACCGATACCTTCACCGATGGCAAGAGCATTCGGCTCTTCGAATCCGGTGCCATTCTGCAGTACCTTGTCTCGCGCTACGACACGGACCACAAGATCTCCTATCCGCTCGGAACGCGCGAGTACTACGAGACGAACAACTGGTTGTTCTTCCAGAACGCCGGTGTCGGTCCTATGCAGGGCCAGGGTATGTCATTCTCTAAGGGTCCTACGTAGCCCATTACTGATATCTTGCAGCAAACCATTTCACTCGCTATGCCCCCGACATCTTCGAGTATGGCATCTCTCGCTACCAGAACGAGACGAGGCGTCTCTACGGCGTGCTAGACAAGCATCTTGCCGAGACCAAAAACCCATACATCGTCGGTGACAAGTGTACGATTGCTGACATCGCTCATTGGGGTTGGATAGCCGCGGCTGGTTGGGCGGGAGTTGAGATTGAGGATTTCCCTGCTCTGAAGGCCTGGGAGGATCGTATGGAAGCGCGTCCTGGTGTTGAAAAGGGTCGTCACGTGCCCGAGCCGCACAAGATCAAGGAGTTGCTGAAGGACAAGGCCAGGATGGAAGCGCACGCGGCCGAGAGTAGGAAGTGGGTTCAGGCTGGCATGAAAGCCGATGCCAAGAGTCAGAAGTGAGTGCCCCGTGCGGGGCGTCTCGGTGCAAGTGGCGCATGCAGACTGTAGGAGTTGACAGGATCTGATTGATATGCATGGGAACATCCCAAATTGACAACACAAACGTGGTGTTTTGATCCGCATACCTTCTTGAAGATTTCTCGCTCAATCCCTCTCAAGAGGTGGGTTGCAACAGCCAGGTGCGGTGCGGTAGCATGGGCTAAAAGCGTCCATGCGTAGTGATATAAAGCGGCGGACAGTTACTCTCCAGCCCACCTACGAACGTCACATGGATGGCTTCCCCGAGTCAATTTCTTTGCAGCTCTTGTTAGTTGCTATAGCTATTCTATGGACTTCATTTTGCAAGTGTTCCGAAAGTTGACCTTTGTATGTCTCTTCCCGAACAGGAGACTTCGCTTCCTGATACATTTGCTATTATTTGATTGGCAGGCGCCGCTGAAAGGCTTGCTCTCTGCTGTCATGGATTCTTTCTTGCTGCTGGCCGTCCACGGGATGTAGCATGAAAGAGCTTTGCGCTATGACTATTGTTGATAAACAGCGTCTCACAGCTGCAACGTCTAGTGCGGGTTTTCTCATGCTGGCCGCTGGCACACAGATTCAACACTGAATGACTGCACAGTTCCTGTAGCAACTTGGGTTGCCCGGTGACGTGATCCTCCGATTCCGTGGCTGCAAAGGGTCATCTACAAAAGCTGCTTCTTTCGCGCGCGCGCCCGCCCGCCCTCTTCCTTTCCTCACTCACCATCACTTCCACCTCCCATCGTGTCCGAGCCGCAGACAACTTTTCCATCTTCTTCACAAGACGGCGCGCCTTCTTCGACGCTCGACGCACACACGCAGAGCCTGCAATCCTTGCCTGCCATGGACTCGCACTCCGCTCCCGACATGGAGTCGCACTCTGCTCCCGACATGGAGTCGCACTCCACTCCCGACATGGGATCGCACTCTGCGTCTGGTATGGAAGCTCGCTCTACTCCGGCCATTGAGCCGCACCATAACCACTCGCTGAAGCCGTTCGTCACGTCTGGAATGGGGGCCGACGTGCCCGCCATTACCATCACGCGCTTCAGCGATCTGGCTGATATGGACGCTGTCTCGCGTCAAGCTTTGAGCGATGTTAACCACAACGTCCAGATCAAGAGCCAGCCTCCTTCGCTGTGGTCATACACGGTCCCTGCCGGTGTCTTCGAGGTCTTCGCGCCAGCCGCCTATGCGCAAGCCTTTCCCGTCCCTGGTAACCAGAGCTCGGAGCAGAACAACGGTAGCTTCGCCGTGCTCGTCCTTCCTCCCAACGGTGTTGACTTCCAGGCCGTCGCTCACATCCTTGATTGGATGGTAAAGACCTGCCGCACCCACAAGCCATTCAACCTCCCGGTCTCCAACAACTTCTACAGCAGCCTCGAGCTGCTCAAGGCCGCTCAGCTGCTCCAAGTTCAATCGGCCGAGGTGCGCGTCTGGGCTACCATGGCTCAATGGATTACCAGCATGCCCCTGGAGTGGGAGCACATTGATGCCATCATGGTTAATTTCCCTGCCGACAGTAAGATCGTAAAGCATCTTGTGCACAACGTTGAGTACATGTGGGCCATGGGCCGCATCACCCCCAGCGCTTCATACTACATCTCTTGCAACCAGTTCTTCGCGGGCTTGCTCAACCAAGTCACTCTCGCGCGTCAGTCGAAGATCTCGGGCGGCCCCGCGAAGTCTCAGGGCAACTTCAACCGCTACGACGAGCAGGAGTACCGCATGCGCTTTGAGCGCCAGCCTGGACAGCAACTTTGGCACGATAACAGCGGCCAGGGCAACAAGGCACTGAGGGGTAAGGGAAAGAAGAAGGCTGCATATGGTGGCTACAACGGCCACAATGGCGCCGCGTACAACCAGGGCGACCGTGAAGCTCAGTACAACAATCACCACAACCAGCAAGGCATGCCGTACAACTTCAACCCGAACATGTCCTACAACAACCAGCAGCGCATGATGTACAGCAGCAACCAAAACATGGCCTACAACAACGACAACACCAACATCCAGGACAACTGGAACTCTGCTCCCGCTGAGCACCAAGGCGGCGCCTACGACGTCGGCGCGCTCGGCCCTGGCGAAGCCACCGCATCTGGACCCATCGCCTAAGCGATTCGCAGAGCACAAGATTCCAGCCTCATGTCCGCAGTCACGGATTGTCCGGACAATATTCAGTTGTCTTGCACTGCCTACAGTCTACTCTCGGGTGTCGACCAGATGTTCTGCAGCTACACACTCTCGGCATTCACGAACGAACAAAACTCACCACTACTACTGCTTCTGACTTTCATTGTGGGCGGCCGGTTATCGGCATTAATTCTCTCTTTTTTTCTCTTCTGGGGGCTTCTGGCTTTGGCGATGGGCGATAACGTGAGGGTCACTGGTGGATCTGGCATAGGCGAACTGAGAACGGGGCTTCAATGGTGATGAGGGAGAAGGTGCTACACTTCTTCTGAACAGCTCTATTTCTAGTATAGTCAAAGTTCGGTGCAAAACAATAGAGTAAAAATGCCTTCTGCAGAAGCTCCATCATCTTCCTCCGCTTTTCCGTGACTTTACTTTCATACACACATGGGTATAATCCGGACGAATGCTTCAGCTCCCTACGCGATATATACACCTTGCATCCGGACAAACGCTTCAGCTCCCTATGCGGTTTATACAACTTACATCTGGATGAACGCTTCAACTCCCTATACCGTACATACACCTTTGCATCCGGACGGATACTTCAACTCCGTATGCGGTACAACACTTCAACGCATTGGGAGAGAGGAAAATATTTCCCTTACCAATTTTACTAGTAGGGAGTTAAAGCATTCTTCCGGATGCAAAAGTATATTCATATATATAGTAGCCATCCAGATGGCCACTTCAACTCCCTATATAAGTAAGTAGTCAGCTTATTAGATTTTATACTAGAAACCATCCGCATGACTACTTCAACTCCCTCCGTAAGCAGCTGGCGGTCAGAACCCGTCCTTTCGAATTATCAGAGATGCTCAGACACACAGTTTCCTTCTTAAACGTTCGCGTTTGACAAAGTATTTTCTTGTTCTTCATTTATAGGCTTAGCGCTCTTTCTACAAGAAGAGATCAGGCAAACTGGCATTGGAATTGTATGGGTAAGTTACAAGCCCCCGAAGGCTTGAGGAAACAGTTGAAAGGAATGAGAGGCAGCTTGGAACTGACTGAATCAAAACTAAACGATGCCGAACATCCCCTCTGCTTCTACCTCTCCTGCTTCCAGTCCAGCCCCTTCTCTACTTTAGCGTGACATAGACCTTCGTGAGCCGCTGGGTAGCAGGAAAGAACGGATTGCGCTTCTCGCCATCCTCACCCACCTCCTCAAACTCGCCCGTCTTCACCTCCGACGCCGTCTCCCCCCTGAACGGCGGCGGCGGATTGTTCCAAACCCTGTCGACCGCATCATGAAACGCCTCGATCTGGATGTCGCGGAACCCCTCCTTATCCGCCCACCGCATCAGCCAGTGCGCCTGGTGCTTCATCAGCTTCAGCCCCTCGTAGTCGTGGCGCGTCGACGTCGCGTTGCGGAAGAGCACCTGCAGCGGGCCCTTGGCCTGCCACGATGCCGGGTCGCGCTTGTCGTTGAGAGCGAGGTGATGGAAGCCCACGCCGTACTCAGGGAGCACCGTCACCATGTCGCCCATGCGGGCCAGGTCGAGGGGATGGAAGCTGTCGTAGGAGAGGGCGATGGAGGCGAGTGGGAAGTCCATCTGCTCAAGCATCTCGTCGGCCATGGCGTCGACGTTGTCGAGGTCCAGTACAGCTTGCCGCCGGTGGCGGCGGATTCGGGGCGCTTGAAGACGTATTCCTTGTCGAAGACGCCGAATGAGTAGCCCGAGTCTATTTGGTGGTCGATCAAGTGGCTCCCTGTCTTGTAGAGTGCCATGCACGTTTCTGTCTGGCGGCCTTTGTACAGGGGAATCCAGAGCGGTCCGTAGAAAAGGTTGGTGTGACACAGGATTGCTTTGGCCCAGTCACTGTGCTCGGGGCCGAGTTTGCGGATCTCAAAGCGAGAAGGGAGTTCTGTCATCATAGTGTAAGCGGTTTGGAAGCTTTGAGAGACTTGCTTTGTGGATTGTTGTTGAATGATACATGGGTTGGATATATACCGAAAGCGAAAGCTAGTGCTGACGTGAGGGCCGATGCACCAATATCTCACTTCAGCATCTCCCCGCACGTTCACCTATACCAGGCGCGGGGTTCCAGGCGGAGGCTATTGAGACAAATGCGGGAGGTGGTTTCACTTGATTACCTGCATGTGTCTGGATAAGACATGGCTATCGCAAGCCACAACGAACATGTCAGTAGACTAATATCTGAGTAGCCTGCTGGCATTACACGTACGTAGTATGATGCGGCCAACATGGAAGTTTGAATGAACTCCCGGCATGGTCATGGTGGGTACATGATGGAAATGTCCCGGGGATAAGGCGGGGTAAGCTTGGAAAGCGAAACACCTGCAGCACTATGAACTTGGGCATTGAGTGTCGCAGTTGCTGAGTATTCTGTTTTTCTTGTCTCAAATGGCGGCGTTTCTGAAGATGGCTGTGTTGAAGGACTGTCGATCTTGTTACAGCGTTGGATTGGTTGGAAGCAGCCTCATAACGCATGGACGATTGGCTGTTCATCCTCGAACGTAGGTGGATTCACATTCTTCAACTTGACAGATATTCCCGCTAGACCGGATCAGATCGATCCACTGCGTATGTAAGTTGTCGCATTTGGACTAGCAAGCCCACTTTAATTTTTCTGGCGCGCGCTTCAAAATCCTGTGAGATGAAGTGAAGGAGATGGAAAAGGAAAAGAAGCAGAGCATATAAGGTTCAAGCGGAATGGCGGGAAGTAGGTTGGATCCGACTAGCGGCGGGAGAAAGCGAAGTGTGGTGATGGAAGGGTTCTTCGGGGAAGACGGGCTTCGATGGAAAAGCGGTCTTGCGACGCTAGCAATTCCATGCAGCTCGCTCGTCACTCATTGAGGGTGGCGCGATATGGACTGGCAGGGACTGGCAAGGACTGGCAGGGACTGGCGCTGCGGGACACTTGGGCGAGAGGAGCAATTGCTGTGCAGTTGGCCACGTAAGGAGGTGGCACGAGGACACAGCCTCATGGCGAGTCGTGAGATTTTTCTGGTGTGGAAGAAAGTTGTGGAGACTTCAGGTCGACGATAAACGACCCTCAGGCCTGTTTGCGATCGGTGCTTGGCATGACGCTAAAGGACCCCGCGGCCGCGCATGCTAACGCCTGAATCTCCCAAGCCTCACTTCACAACTACTCCAGTTCACTTCACCGCACTTTGCCATCCAAACCCTCTCTCAAAAGCAGCCGGCGAGCGCTGCACGCACTGCTCCATCCAGTGCCCGTTTCGCGCCCATGGCTCCACGTCTTGGGAACCCCTTCGCCTTCACCCCGAGCCCCGTGACCTTCTTCGTCTCCGTCTTCTATATCGCCGTCCTTGCCTCGCTGGTCGTTGTCCATCATGTCGTTCCGCCCGCTCCGAGCAACGAGGCCCCCGCCAAAGGCCTCAACCTGACCCAGGCCTGGCGAGACCTGCAGTATCTATCCGACGGCTTCCACCCCTACAACTCGCACCGCAACGACGACGTCCGCAACTGGCTGCTGACCCGCATCGAGCAAATCCTGGACCAGAATGGCGTAAAGTACTCCACCAAGGGCTTCCACGCCGAGAGGGAGTCGCCCGTCGTGCTCTACAACGACATGGTCTCCAACGTGACCTTTTCCAGCTCTTCGACCAGTATCTACTTTGAGGGCACCAACATCATGCTCTACATCCGCGGCTCCGAGGACGTGCCCGATGACGTCGAAACTTCTGGTGTCGGTGGCGTCCTTGTGAATGCCCACTATGACAGCGTTTCTACTGGTTTTGGTGCAACCGACGACGGTGTTGGTGTCATCACCATCCTGCAGTTGATTTCCTACTTTACCACCCACGGCAACCAGCCCAGGAAAGGAATCGTCGCCCTTCTCAACAACGGCGAGGAAGACTGGCTGAACGGTGCCAAGGCTTTCACCGAGCATCCCTTGTCCTTCTTCCCCCACACCTTCCTGAATCTCGAAGGTGCTGGTGCCGGTGGTCGCGCCACTCTTTTCCGCAGTACCGACACGGAGATCACTCGTTTCTACGCAAAGTCCAAGCAGCCGTTTGGCAGCGTCATTTCCGCCGATGGTTTCAAGAGAGGCCTCATTCGAAGTGGCACCGACTACTCCATCTTCACTGCCGACATGGGCTTGCGTGGCCTTGATGTCGCCTTTATGGAGCCCAGGGCTCAGTACCACACGGTCGAGGATGCCGCGAGAGACACGTCCCTTGATTCTGTGTGGCATATGCTCTCGGGTGCGCTCGAGACGATGAAAGCCCTCACCTCCTACACTGGAACCGAATTCGAAGGCGGCCGCGACGGCACCGGAAAGGGGTCTAACGGAGTCTGGTTCGACGTTTTCGGTGAAGCACTTGCTGTTTTCGAGCTGCACACGCTCTTCGCCCTTTCGGTAACACTACTGGTCGTTACTCCCTTGGTCCTCATCGCACTTATGGCCATTTTGATCAGTCTTGACAAGTGGTACCTTTTCGCCAGGAAGAAGTATCTGCATTCCTCAGATGACGACGACGCCTTGCCCCTGTACGGCTGGCGTGGCTTCTTCCGCTTCCCAATTGCATTTGTTTTCGCAACGGCCGCCGTTATTGGACTGGCCTACTTAATTACGAAAGTTAATCCTAATATCGTGTACAGCAGTCAATATTCTGTTTGGAGGTGTGTTCCTCTCCCTATCCATAGCCATGCACACACTCGGCTAACGCTACATGTAGCATGATGCTCTCTGCATACTTCTGCATCTTCTGGTTCATCCTCCGTGGCGGTGCCGCCATGAGGCCTTCAGCACTCACGCGTACATACGGTCTCCTCTGGATGTATGTTGGCGCCTATGCCCTTCTGGTCCTCGCTACTGTTGCCGAGAACAACTTCCATTTAGCGGGCATTTACTTCATTATAATCTACTTCGCCTCGGTCTTCTTTGCACTCTTAATCTCTTACTTGGAGTTCTTCGCTCTTCCCAAGAAGAGGACCTACGTCCACCACGTTGCAGAAGCTTCTGAGAGCCCTGGTAGCCGCACACCAGGAAGCATCAGGCCATCTTATACACCAACATCCAGCCGACCACTGACGGCTGCTACTGCATTTGCAGACCCTGCTTCTCATCACAAAGTTAGGGAGGATCGACGGAATAGTAACGACGATGACGACGCAACGGAAACGACTTCTCTTCTCCGGCGGGAACATCCCCGCACCTTTGGCCGTGGCTATGCCGGCAGCAGGCATGGCAGCAGGAGTGGGTCGCTCGATGCGCGCTCAGTTCTCTCTGTGTCAACCAACCGGCGACGAGCTCTGCAGCCCGAGGCTACGTTTCCCGGAGAGCAGACATGGAGTGGCAGTTTGCCGCGGTGGACGTGGTTGCTCCAGTTGCTGCTTGTGGTACCCATTAACTTGATTCTCGTTGGGCAGGTCGCACTCTTGATTACCAGTGCTTTGCACCAGACGTTGGCAGACGGCTCCTCCGCACTTACCGTATACCTCCTCATCGCCGTCTTCACCGTCCTACTTCTAGTCCCCGCAACCCCCTTCCTGCACCGCTTCTCCGTGCGCATCCCCACCTTTGTCTTCCTAGTATTCGTCGGCTGCCTCATCTACAACCTCGTCGCCTTCCCCTTCAGCCCAGCCAACAAGCTCAAGGTCTACTTCATCCAACGCGTCGACCTCGACACCGGCCTCAACGAAGCCTCCCTCACCGGCCTCGACGGCTTCGTCCAGCCCATCATCGCGCAGCTCCCCTCCGCCGCAGGCCAGGACATCCAGTGCGGACCCCCCGACGCCGCCAACCGCGCTGGCCTAATCAAGTGCTCCTGGCACGGCCTCACGCCCGCCGTCGTGCCGCGCGACGACCACAGCTCCCCCAAGCACCCGGTTCCCCCCGGCGACGACCTCAAATACCTCTCTAGCTGGGTCTCCTTCAACGCCTCGCGCGCATCGCACGACGTGGACCACGACTCCACCGCCCCCGCCAACGCCGCCCGCATCTCCCTCGCCGGCCGCAACACGCGCGCCTGCCGCCTCTTCTTCGACCCGCCCGTCTCCTCCCTCGCCGTCCAAGGCGCCAGCGATAGCGGCCGCTACCCCGCCACCGGGCCTGACGGCACCGAGGAGCTGCGTCTGTGGAGCCGCGAGTGGGAGCGCCCGTTCGACGTGGACGTCGGCTGGGACCATCCCGCCGCTGGTGACGACGAGAAACGACGGAGGCGGCACAGGGGGGGAAATCACACTGACGACGAGAACGAAGATAAGGTCAGGGGGCTGGATGGCCGGGCCGTGTGCATCTGGAGCGATGCGAATGAGGTGGGGGCGATCCCGGCGCTGGATGAGCTGAGGGCGATGGTGCCGAGGTGGGCGGTGGTGAGTAAGTTGAGTGATGGGTTGGTGGAGGGGAGCAAGCGGTTTGCGCTTTGAGAAGGGGGGAATGGGTTTCATGATTGAATGTTTCTTTTTGGGACGAACGGGTATGGATTGTGACGACCAAATGAACAGGGAAGAAGGACAGGATCGGTATAAAGGAAAAGAGGAACCGGAGAAGGCAAAGAAGGCAGGAATACCGGAAATCCACAGGGGTGGGCGGATGATTTGATGAGAGACGAAAGATGGGAAGGGACGGTTTCTTCCTGTTTTAGTAATCTTTTTTGCTTCCTTCGACTTTTTATTTTTCTTCTTTCTTTCTTCTCGGGGCCAATCAACTGACGCATGTCTTTCTGTACGTGTTCGTTTTTCTCTCTTGTTTGTGGTGGCATTTTTTTGTTCTGTAATGAATTAGTTCTGCAAGAGGGCGTTTGTACAGTACAGTATGTACATCCGGGCTTTTTCTCTTTTTCAAGGGCGGCTTGCTTCTGTTGTTCTTTTTCAGGTCCTTTGCGCTTTCTGCCTGAAGGTAGGTGGGTATTTGTGGCTTTTTGTACGTCCTTCCAGATTCTTCTGTTGCATTGCATCAGATTGTGTGTTCAGTAGCACATGGAGGTAATTCCTCGTTTAACGTTTTTCCTCATCTGCCCAATTTGAAGCTGAGTTTTGGATTCATATGAAAGTGTTTCTTACAGTCCTGCCTGAGTCTGCAACCCCCGTTCTTCAGAAAATCTACAGCCATCCAGCTAAGAACCCGAGTCTCTTTGCCAAAGCATGGCTGCTGGAAGACCGAGGCCAGTGAAAAGTGCTGGCGAGACTACGCGGTGTTCACAGATATTCTCCGATGTTTGGAGGCAGCCATTGACATTGCATCGAAAAACGCATGCTCACTGTGCGACTCAAACCTCTTGTGCCAAAGCAGGCTACGCGTGTGGATCTTCTCTCACATAGCGCCTACTAGATGTCTGGCGTCCACTTCTACCAATCTACTGCCGGATTAAGTAGTCGCCTGGAAGGTGCTAGGTCACGGGCTGTCCCATTCAAGACCTGGAGGAAAGGCGTCCTAGTACTATCGTACCATCACCAAGTTTCAAAGGGGAGAACCTTGTAGAAGTTTCTTGGTGGCGATATCAAAGGAAAAGCAGGCGATAGGCGGTTTTTCTTCTTCTTTTTCGCCACAAGATTAGATGCGGAATGATATGTTTGTTTTTGTTCAGAAGTCAGTTATCCGATCACGTTTCCCATATTGACATTCTTTGAACTCATGCGAACGAGTTTCCCACCACAGTGAAGCTTCGTTCCAGGCAAGGATGCAAGTTTCACTACAGTAGTTCATGCAGTGAGCATGTCATGGGTGATTCCACTTTACACACACCTCGTAAATGTTAACGTGAAAAAAAAAATACATTTCCGTGTCGGCATGTAAGATTTCTTAGTGCCTGTGTCGCAAGTACTACCGCATCGAGTCACGAGAGAATATTGGTGATGAGGAATCCCACCGTCGACCACGGTAAGGGGAATGACGGCTCCTCTGACCGGAAAAGCGGGTAAGATGCCAGGATAATTGTTGAGGAGGCGCTGCTGTTCCCTCAGCACACAGCCTTGCGGGAAAATAGAAAAGAAAAAGGCATCAGGATAACAGCCTCATCCCACAGAAAACGGGGCGGTTAACTGCAAGCGAAGCAAAAAGAAAGGCTATGCAGGGCGAAAAGCCAAAGCACATGCAAGAACGCCCTCTTTTTCTTTTTCGCCCCGGATGTCTCACTCAACCTCGCTCGGAGGAATAGGCTGACGAGGCTGAAGGTGGCGCCCCCACGGCAGTCCACTCACTCGACTCGTTCCAACGGTTCCTCCTCAGCGTGTAATAAAGTGGGGCGCTTGGAGAGAGGGGACAGAGGGGCGTAAGCACATCAACAGATGCCGCAGCAGCATGCAGGGATCGATTATTGGACGTGAGTGAGATGGTGCGGTGACCGGAAGCTGTATCACACGCGTGTGTGGAGGTGGTGGATGCATGTTTCACGGCTGGCCGCGTCGACGGCCGGTCACGCGATCTGCGCGAATGTCAGTGGAGGGTCGCTCAAGAAAACGAGGCTGCCTAATGCCTTGCTTTGTCTCTCTCATGTGAGCGTGGAACCGGAAAGCCAGTGAAGCTGCGAAACAGGCGGGATAACGAACACCTGCCAATGGATACCTATCGTAGTTGAAGCATGAACTACTACTCCATACTCCTCATTCTACTACTGCAGGCAACCGCAACCGGTCTGCTTACCACGTCACACAAAAAGCCTCGGCGTGGCGTTTCCAAGTTAACCAGCGAAAAGACAATCCCACCACACCTTCCTGTCATTTGATATCCCCTCATCATGAACTGCGCGGTTTTCTGCATGCGCACCTCCTCCATGCGCTCAAGGCTGAAGTAGCGGCTCCACAGCAGCATTGTCACTTTATTACCCGACAAAATCATGCGGAGTAGCCCCCACCTTTCAGCTAATAGTCTCCTACCACCAGATGGTCAGTTTGGGTTGCTTTTTTTTCCAGAACAAGGGTCAGCTCTCCAGGTGTTCTGCCCCGCCGACTTCACAGCGGACCCACTCGTACACCCCTGAGCAAAAAAATAAAACCGAATCTCCATTCATCCGATGGATCAAACATATTATCGACTATATACAACCCCTTAATATCCATATGCACAGATTGACCGCCCTTCTCTCCTGCCTCGCGGCATGTAGAAAGGCAAGAGGCGTGAAGCAAGCAAATCCATGACACACAAAAGACTGACACCGCAACTCCGAGCCAAAACGATGGGTTTGGGTATGTAACAGCGAGCGCCGATAAAGAATGTAGTTTCTTCAGACAGCCAGCCCCAGCGAGGAAAAAAACGAATGAGGTAGGAATGAAGAAAAAAAAAAGCCGTCAATGAGTTGACTGCCAAAAGAAAGGAGATGGGAAGAGAGTAAAGGTAAAAACCTTTCTTTTGATTTGAACAGTGTAGTGTAGAAAAGAAAAAAAAGATACAACTTGTACCGGAATAGAGGAAAGTGGTGTTTCCGAATCATCATGGCTCATCAATAAAAGTGCCCTCCTTCCTCTCAAGGAAGGAAAGCCAAAAAAGCGCAAAAAATGGGCAAGTCCTCGACCAAACGAAAGATTAAAAAATTAAACAGCACAAACATGGGCGCACGCATGTAGCGGTACACCAGACTCCCTTGTCACCCCTCCAAACCATGATCGCGGTTCCCATTCGATAAGTCGTACAGGCCGTTTATGTTGTTGATTGACGACAGCCGCCCGGATGGGAAAGAAAGGAAAAAAAAATCATATCTTCGTTGAATGAATACCCTTTGACCCTTTGCATTTCGCCTCGTTGATTCGCCTGTTCCTTTGACTGTTCCCATTCCTTATTCCCATCCATGAATCTTCTCTTGTAACGTTGTAGCAAAAGCCAAAAAGAAAAAATCACGAAATTGACCTTCGTTTCGAAAATCAATCAAAGCCGCACCGGGAGCAAAGCAAAAAATAGCAGCAACGCCAAAAATCCCGGCCCTCTCTAACTCAGACGACTTCCTCCACTTACTATTCTTCTTCTCTATTATTTTCGTTGCGCGCCAAAAATCCCTCAGACCGTCACGTAGTTGGTGGTATAACCACGCTGCTGGAGCGGCGGTCGGGGCAACTGTACGTGGGGGTAGGCGTACGCATTCTCCGCCTTGTCACGAGGCCGCGACGAAAACGAAACATCCTCGCGCGTGATCTTCGGCCTAAATCGCACGTCGCTCTTCGTGTAGCTGTCGCCGCGTCTCATTGCTGGGCGGCGCAAAGGCTCGCCGGCTTGCTTGGAGATCGGAACCTCGCCGTAGAGCCTCGAGCTGTTGGACCGATCATAGCCGCGGTCATCGTACGTGTGGCTGCGTTCCGGCGACACAATACGTTCCCGGTCGTAGCCGCGGTCGCGCTGGGGTGAGTGGCTGATGGGGACCTGCTGCGACGACATGGTGCGTGACACGTGCGGTCTCCACTCGCCGTCACCCGGGTAATTGTAGCGGGCGGTGTTGGCGCTCGACTTGGTGCGGCCGCTAGGCATTCTTCCGTGGCCACTGTCGTCACTGTCGCGCTCGGCATCGCGGACGTGGATGCGCTCACGAGCAGGAGAGCGACTGCTCGGCGTGCGAGGATCATGATTGAGGCGTTCGCTGCTGCTTGGCGGCTCGACAGTCACCGTGTGGTAGATGTCGTTAGGGTCATCGTGGCCGACCGGGACCGCGCCGCTTTGCGGAGGATACCGATACTGAGTAGTCGTCATGCGGGGAAGAATAGAGGGCTGGTTGTCCCTGTCTGATATTGAAGACGTGCTGGGCGACGAGTAGCCAGAATCGTGTACTGTATGCCTGCTTGCTTCGGTGCGCAATTTGGAGGAGTTGGGTTGAACCTTTTCACGCTGCGAGGGTTTCGAGGCCTGAGCAGGCATTGTCTCCGCGCGGCGCATCTTAGGATGTTGAGGCAGAGGCTCTTCCCTTTCTCTGCGCTCTTCATAAGAATCCATGGTCTGAGACCGCTCCGGTGCAGCACCTCGGACCGCCGCTCTCATGGCAGCAGGAGAGGAGTCAGACTTCTCGAGAGCAGGTCTCCTCGTGTCCTCCTCATATTCACTGTCAGCAGCTCTTGTTGATTTGCGCTCCTTTTCCCGGGTTCCACGTCCATGCCTGATGCCTGCCGCGAGGATCCGCGATTCCTTTGTTTTCTCGGAAGACCGCTTGGAGCTTTTTGAGGAATCCTTTGGCCGAACCTGCGCGTACTTGCTACTCGAGCGAGTGGTGGAAGGTCGGATCTCTTCTGGAGGAACAGAAGCACCGCGAACGCCGCGCCTCTTCATGTACTCCCTGGCATCCTCCTCTTTGCTGAGGTAATCAGGCTCCGGTCGGCGACTTGAAGACCTGCGGGTAGATTCCCGCTCGCGCGTTCTCTCCCTCTCCACCTCCTCAACTCGTCTCCGATCTTCGTCGGCCTGGCGCTTGAAGCGCTCTGCGTTGCGTTGTCGGTCCTCCTCTTCTTCTACTGCTCGACGTTCAGCCTCCATCCTATCTTTCCTCCTCCGCTCCTCATACCGGATACGCTCATCGGAATCGCTGTCGTTGTAGGTGGGAGCGAACTTCTCCACGCGTTCTCTCTTCTTCTCCTGGTCTCGTGTTTTGGCGCGTTCGTGGGGGTTCATGAATATCTTGAACGTGCTCTGGCGACGTGGCGGTGGCGATGCGGCACGCCTGCTGCTGTAGACGTACTGGTGCTTCGTGTTGCTGCGTGGCCTCGCGCGAGGCTCGTCGTAGTGGTCGTCATCATCGTAGGCGGGTCGTGACCTGGGTTCTTCGTAGGGTCTTGAAGAACCACGGGTAGTGTAGGCAGCGGTGTTGGCTGGGGTTCTGACGTCGTAGTTTGCGGCGGCAGGTCGTGCCTCGGGCTTGGTTGCGCCTCCTCGAGCCTGCTGCCTCTCCAAAGCTTCCTTCCTCAACTCGGCAAGGCGGATTTGGGCATTGTAGCGCTCCCGCTTGTCGTCGTCACCGAGGATCTCGTAGGCTTGTTGGATCTTGTGGAACTCGGCGGCCTTCTCAGCCTTCTGAGCGGGATCCGGGAACTTGTCGGGGTGGCTCTTCAGGGCCAACTTGCGATATGCGGTTTTGATGACGGCCGAGGTTGCGTCTTTGGCGATGCCAAGGGCGGCATATGGGTCTGGGGGTAACGGTGAACCCATATTGGGTGGTGGTGGTGTTGAGTGGAAGAAAAGTCGCCAGGTTGGCGGCGGCAGGGGCTTGTGCAGATGTGTATGTACTTAGGCAGGGGGTGCAGCGGTGGCTACAGAAAAGGAAAGAATGCAGCCGGCGAATGGGGTTGCGAGTGGACCATTAGTTGATGACGTCCCAGCGTCAGTGCTTGTGGAGGTGGACGTGGACAGCTGCGGTGGTTGAGGGCACAGGGCGGGCCCGGGCTTTGGTAAGGAGATCGTGGAGAGACCAGTGCCCCTTTGGCTTGGTTGCGCCTGCCGATTGTCGCCCCACGGGATCAAGTGGCAGCTGGCGGAACGTGGCGGACTGGGAGCCCGTGCAGAGATTTTACGAGTGGACGGCGAGGCCGTGGGTGAGAGCAGTGCAGCGAGTAGTAACAGCGAGGCTAGGCAGAGTGGCCGGAATGCAGGATCGAGGGGCGGTGAGACTACGTCAACTGGTCCTAGCACTGCGACGATGGCGTAGCGCACCAAGCGGCTAGAGGCTCCAGGAACACGCGAGGACGGGTAGGTAGGTATAGCAAGGCAACGTGCGGCTGTGTAGTGTCGGCGACCGAGCGAGGGCAAGAAGCGAGCCGGAGGGCGTGCAGCGGGACTGGGCGGTGCTTATTGATGCTGAGGTGCTGAGCATGCCAGAGTAGACATTCCCACGACCTGAACTAAGCCCGGCGTCATTGGTTATGCGGCGTGCAAGATCCTCGTGCTCCTGCGTCCGATCACGCCCACTTCTTCCACCTCGCTCCACGCTCCCGCCTCAGCTCCTCCACCACGGCCGCAACGTGACCCGCTCTGCCCCATACAGCGACAAGCAGGCAAATCACTGCCCTCCAACCGCGGGTGTCGCGGCCGCCGCAGCGGTTAGCAGCTACGCCCCCAATCACCGTCGTTTCATCCGTACCCAGCATGTCAAACAGCCGTCTTCGCCGCGCCCTCCGAGCGTCTTGGGTCACACACGTGCCCTCGTCTTCTACAACGTCGCACTTTCATTGAAAAGAGGACCCGCCAGAGAGAAACGTGGTGTGACAAACAAGCCCTCCAAGCGCCCACGCACCTGCGCCCTCCCATCCAGGTCCCGTACATATCCCAGTACCATGGAGTGCAGCATTGCGCACAATGGAAAGCGGAAGGCGGCGCCTGCCAGGCCTGTCCAGGCGGATCTAGGCAAGATCTCCTACTGATCGCCTTGTCCAACAAACCGCTGAAATGCCTCATTCAATCCGCGACCCCCTCGTTCCGTCCCGTTGCTCGGCCCCCATGACCCTGTTGGGTTGCAGGGGTCGACTGCTGAGTTAGACCGACTATGTGCGGGGCTCCCGCCTGAATGCCAATGGATAAGGTTGAGGCCATGCCTTGCGCTATAGCCTAGCCGCTTCCGGCCCACGTGCAGCCCGCCGGACCCATTCCTGACGTGTACTTCGATGATTGCTGGCCCATGCTGATGACCGTCGGCCTCCGGGTAGCCGCCGTGAGGCTGGAACTCGCATCGTGATGACGATGGACGGTACAGGGCATCATGCCCGGGAAGCTGGTGCGACCCGAGCCTCCTCATCAGGCCAACAAACGGGCAGATCAATGTCCACGACCATCGGCTTGTTAAAGCGCTTCGGACCGCCCTGTCCGTAGCTGTGTGCCATGATTGCCGCGTTCACGATGCACGTCTCCCGTTTGCCCATTCTGCCCGACAGCGCCGCCGTCCGGTGGCTG
The DNA here is from genome assembly GCA_023082095.1 of Dothiorella sarmentorum. Classification (NCBI taxonomy): domain Eukaryota; kingdom Fungi; phylum Ascomycota; class Dothideomycetes; order Botryosphaeriales; family Botryosphaeriaceae; genus Dothiorella; species Dothiorella sarmentorum. Next base: position 300,606 of record JAJMVL010000016.1, read on the forward strand.
TCTAAGCGAGAGATGAGCTGTTCATTCTCTTGCGTTTGAGCTGTCGCAATCGTCGCAGGCTGCCCAGCGTGGGACGTCTGGACCGTTCTGCTCAGGCTTCTGAGGTTGGCACTGGTGGGCAGCATGACATCAGGCCGCGAGGCTGTCTGGTGAACTGGCGGCGCTGAAGATGAGGTGAACGACACACGGTTCGACACGACGGTGCTGGTGTGGTCCAAGTCATTGTCTATTGGACTGCCTCCCCTCACGCTGAGGTCCACAAGCGACTGCTTGCTAGTGCCTGCCCCGGGATCCGTCCAAATATCCGTGTGGTCTTCCAGAAGGCTTACCATTGGCAGGTCGATCTTCCAGCGTACGCGCTCAGATCCTCTGCCTTCATGCCGATGGCCGCACACATGCAGCGGCGGTCGCACTCGCCAGAGAGCCTCCCTCAGTGCTTTGCAGCCATCTGCAAGGCCCTGGGACGATGTATCACAGTGAAATTGCGGGGGAGCATGGGTGATCAGCACATCAGTGTCCAACGGGATCTCGTCCCACAGTTTTTGTCCATCGTCACGGTTGTATTGGAAGGCCCATCTGCCGCATTCGGGTGAGTATGGGCTGCCGAAGATACTGAAAGTGGTGCCTGGCCCGGTGGGACTCTTCAACTGTATGGTGCGAGCTTCGTGGTCAAGATAGGTTATGGATGGAGACGACTTGAGGAGCTGGACGCATTCAATGGGATTCTGAGGAAGCTGATTGTGGAAGTAAGCGCCGTGCTGCAGGTAGAAGGCGTGGTCCAGGGTGATGTCGTGGTTTCCTGCAAGGCGTCCAAGTTAGCTAATGTCTTGCAGACGGGTGAGCGGACCGGTACCAGTACCAGCTACCACAATCTTGGCTTCAAAGTCAGCCTTCTCAAGCCATGCGACTGTCTTGCGAAGCTCTGAGATGCTGCCTTGATTGGTTAGATCTCCCGCATGAATGAGCACGTCTCCAGCAGGCAGCTTGGGCGTCTGGCAGTGCGTGTCGGAGATGCAGACGAAGCGTGTCCTACGAAGGCTGCGATCTGAGGTCATTCTGGTATGGATACAGCAAAAGAATGAGGTGCTGCGATGTGGTGTGAGGGTTGATGCTAGGTGTGGGCAGCGCTGCTAATTGTTGTGGCCGGAAGTCGGCAACGATAGGTGAGGGCGGGAACAGTCGGTGTTTGTCGTGCAAGGACCGAGCCGCGCCCGTAGCTGCTTTTCCCCGCCATCTCTCCCCCATCCTCCAGAGCTCGACCATGACGGAAATTTATCCGGGGACGTTGTGGAGTCGAACTGCTATTTACGCACCGATACCGGGAGTCAGTGACATGATGCGGCTCGAGCTGAGCCCCGCCGACAGCATCTTGTCAAATTCAATACGTCGCAGCTCCCACTGGACGGTGCACAATCCATCCAGACATTGAATCATGGCTCCCATCAAGAATCTAGAGTACTTCAGGGTCGTTCCCAGGTGGCTGTTCGTCAAGATCACCGACGATGCCGGCAACTTCGGCTGGGGTGAAGCTACATTGGAGGGGTAATGTTCAAACACCCCACCCGCAATGTGAAAAACTCACCATCTTTCCAGCCACACCGAAGCCATTGAGGGGACCCTGAACGAGTTCAAGACGCGCATCCTCGGTCTTGATGCTGACGATATCGAGCACATCTGGCAATTGATATGGCGTCTCGGTACGTACCGAATGTCAGCCAGTTGAGCTTCATTGACAAGGAAACAGGCTTCTACAGAGGCGGTCCCGTGTTCATGAGTGCGCTCGCCGGCATCGACATTGCACTGTGGGATTTGAAGGGCCGCAGACTCAATCAGCCCATTCACCAGCTTCTCGGAGGCAAGGTTCGCAACAAGGTCTCGGTCTACGCTTGGATCGGCGGCAACAGGCCCGGTGACGTCGAGAGTGCTGCCAAAGCTCGCAAGGCTCAAGGCTTCAAGGCGGTCAAGATGAATGCCACCGAAGACATGGGCTGGCTTGATTCTCCGAGTGTCCTTGAGTCAGCCGTTGAGCGCCTCAAGACGGTGAAGGCACTCGGCATGGACGCCGCCGTGGATTTCCACGGGAGAGTGCACAAGCCCATGGCCAAACAACTCGCCAAAGCTTTGGAGCCTTACCATCCGCTTTTCATCGAAGAACCCCTCCTATCAGAGCACCCTGAAGGCATCAAGCAGCTATCGGAGCTGACGACATGTCCCATCGCGCTTGGCGAACGGCTTTTCAGCCGATGGGACGTCAAGCGTTTCTTGCAGGGTTGGTCATCACATGGTGCAGAGTGCTGAAGTCAAGGCTGACACTCGATAGATGCATCCGTGGACATATTGCAGCCGGATGTTTCCCACTGTGGAGGCATCTCCGAAATCAGAAGGATCGCCGCCATGGCTGAAGCATACGATGGTGAGTACATGCATTGAAAGCAGCCGCCTCACCGCCAAATGCTCACCGGTCCATTTAGTCGCCATAGCACCGCACTGCCCTCTTGGTCCGATTGCCCTTGCAGCCTGCCTGCAGATCGGGATTTGCACACCAAACCACGTCATCCAGGAGATGTCGCAGGGCATCCACTATAACACTGACGCAGGCGACTTCGACATCCACAGCTACATTACCGACGCCAGCGTCTTCAACGTCAAAGACGGCTTCGTTGATGTGCTCACTGGTCCTGGCCTGGGTATCGAGATTAACGAAGAGCTTATCCGCAAGGTTGCGCAGACCTCAACACCGTGGCCCAACGGAGAGTTTTTCGGACCCGATGGAAGCATTCGGGAGTGGTGAGTGGATGTTCTGCAAGTCATCTGCTGCAAGTACTCAGAATACTACAGTTGATTTATGAGTTGATATAAAAATTCCACCGTATTGCTGACCTCGACATCCCACATCGTCATCGTATGCTGCCGTGCATTCTTGTGTCTCTTCCTTATTTTTGATCTATATATTCTAGTCAATTAGCACCCATAGTATCGCCGGCGTTACGCTGGCTTGGGTCAGTGGTAGCGCCGGCGATGTCGACCTCAACCCTCCGGGAGCAAGCCTCCCGGATGGTTCCAAGTTCAAATCTGACTGGCTATTTCTTACTATCTATCTGCCATATACTACCCATTACATAATCGCATTCGCAAAAAACCTCTAGGGCTCAACGGAAAGAGCCCGAGGATGGGGTTTCTGCGCGCCTCCCGGGAGGCGTGTAGTTTTGCCCTTTTCCCCTCCCCTCTCTCCTTTTGTTCTTCCTTTGTTCTGTTGATTGGTTTGCTTCTTGTTTTCGATTCGAACTCATTTTGTTGCCTTTTGGCGGGTTGGTACGGTGGGATGATGGATGCGGGTACCGAGATGCAGTACCGTAAAACCGTCTGGTGCAGCTTCGTTGACTCACCACCTGTTCCTATTACCCTGAAAGTGATACGGCTCATGGTCTTAGAACCTGACAAGCATCATCGCCCTAGTTCAGATCATGTCAGAAAAGTGTGAGAGTTACAGCGAAATTTTTGGACCGCTGTACGAAAGTTCATTGAGTGCTCTGAGAGAGGCGGTCATGACGGTGCCGAATCTTGGATTTTGCTACCCTGAGGCAAAGTGTGAGCGAGCTTTGTTCAGAAGTTGAGGCAAGAATTGGCAACTGAAATATATCTGTTAATGCGTTGAAGCAGTCTATGGACCAAGCGATATGGGAGACGACACTGTTGAGCGAGACAAACAGAAGGATGTTAGTACTCAGTCCAAATCTGGGCCACACCTATACCGAGTTCAGAGCCTTTCACGGTATACTGTGCATTTAGGATTTCCGTGCGGATACCTTCTTGGCGCTCTCCCAAAATGTGGGCTAAAATCCAATTGGGGAGTTCCTTCGTCAGCGAAGACGCTGCTTGTATGGGGGAAGAAAAAAAAGAGTGAGGGGCTAATGCAGCCTCAATCCCTCAATCCACATGCAAACCGTGAGATTGAGGCGCATTCTAGACTCCCGTTGAAAAGCGCGACGACGCACATGTGAAACCGACCAAGTCGGTCTCAACGCAGCATGCATAGCCCTAAAGAAAGTCGTCAATCCTGCCAATCGAAGCTTTTCACGTAAGCACCAATCACTGCGGAGGGGGCAGCCACCACGCTACTAATCATGCAATGTATGTGGTGCTATATGCGTAAGCTGGTGAGACCCGAACATCCGAGCACCAATGCTACCGTTGCTTCCGCATCAGCATCTTGTGTTGTTCATCCCAGCTATTATTAATGATATACAGATACGAAGAAGTAGCAGCGACATTATATGAAGGAGCATCACCAAGCTATTATAGATCACTACACTGCTCACGAACAAGCATCACCTTACAAATGTTTGCAACGGCCTCAGACATTCGATTGGCAATGATGACCACACATGTGGTGGAAGAGTAACATGCACACCATCTTTCTATGTGCATAAGTCTATGCGCAGCTCCATCCAACGTTACTTTTCACCCAGCCATGCTTCCCTACGGAACACGTGCCAATTCTCCGCCATTGGAAACTACTATTAGAGGTATGGCTCCAATAATGATAGCTACCAGCTGGGCTCCGCAAACCTCAACTCTTTAAAGCGGGAAACAAACTTCAAGTATAGTGGGCAGTGAGAAATGCGGATGCCACGCTTCAATCCAAGTAGCGAGAGACCATCTGTCAGGATGGCCTCTAGTTGCATAAAGACACCCATATCAAGGGGAGAAGGATCTTCTCTTCGAAAGGGAAAAAAAGTAAAGCTCTCAATTCTTGCACGTACACTTGACCGATTTAATGCTACTATAAACCCATGCCCAATGACGAACAGAAAAAAGAAAAAAGGGAACCCCGAAGAAAAAGAGAAAACCAGGGGAAAGCCACCAAAAGCCCTCGCACCGCCAAACCCCTCATTGCCGTGCCCAAAGTACCCAAACTCTTTACCCTGAGAAAACCCTCAAGGACACCCCTTTTTTTGTTCCCTGGTATCGAGCAACAACCGACAAAAAGAAGAGAAGAAAAACCCATACGCAAAGGGCAACAGCCACAGCACCCCTTCCTCGCTCTCCTCCCCTTTCAGATCCAATTATCCATCGCCCTCCTCCTCTCCTTCTCCTTCTCCTTCTCCCTCTCGTCCCTATCGCCCATAATCCACTCCAAACCCCTCTCCGGCAACGCCCTCCATCCCTCCTTCACCCTCCTCGCCACCACCACCGCCGCCGCCGCATTAGCCCCCCCACCGCCTCCCCCTCCTCCACCATTCTCCCTCCCATCCTCCCCATTCCCATGCCCCAGTCCATGCCCTCCACCAATACGCTGCCCTTGTTGCTGTTGTCCTCCTCCACCACCCTGCTGCTGCTGCTGCTGCTGCTGCTGCTGTTGCTGTTGCTGTTGCTGAGCATGATGGTGATGATTGTTATGCAACCGCCACTGCCTCCCCTCCTTCGCCGCATCCAACCTCGCCCTGAAGCTCGCCGCGCCCGCCGACGACGAATCCCCAGAGCCCATCCCGCCAAACGACGACGACGACGCCACCGCCGCCGCCGACGACGGGTACCCCCCGCCCGAGCCGCTCGTGCTCAGATCCACCACCATCATGCCCTCGCCCACTTCGGCCTCGCGGAAGAGGTGCTGCTGCTTTTGCGGCAGCGGCAGAGCAGTGGTGGTGTTGCTGCCGGCGCGCGAGTGCGAGAGCGAGCGCGCGGAGCCGGGGATGGCGGGGGGGAGGCCGAGGTGGGGTGGGGGGAGGAGGGAGTAGCCAGCGTGGGTGGCGGCTGTCGTGGCCGAGGACGAGTGCTCGGTGCGGTGGCTGCGCGTTGTTTCATTGGAGCGGACGCTGCGGAGGCGGTGCTTGACGCTCTCGACGCTGCCGGTTTCGAGGAGGCGGCCTTGGCGGTTGCTGTTGTTGGGTGGGGTTTCGAAGAAGCCGGGGTTGGAGCGGTGGCGGCGGTGGGGGTGCTCGTTGGTGGTGGTGTTGTTGTTTTCGTCGTGGTAGTCGTTGTTGCTGCTGGTGCCGACGAGGTTGTTGTTGCTGCTGTAGCCGTAGCCGAGGCCGACGGCGCTGTTGATGCAGATGTTGTCGGAGCTGTGCTTGCGGGCCGTGTGCCGGTTGGTGAGGTCGGGCGTGGCGCTCTGAACGCGACGGACGACGTGCTCCTTTTTGACGGAGGTGCTGCCGTCAGGGTTGGTGGTGGTGGTGAGCTTGGCTGTTGGTTTGTACTTGCGTGGTGAGCGGTCAAGCAACTGGCCCAGTTCTCGTAGATCGTCTGCCTCGGACCGCATGCGATCAAGAGACTGCAGACGCGGTGCTGCAAATGCACGGCCTTGGGTGGATCGAGACGGCTTCCGCGTGAAAGTGCGTGCGCGAGTGTCTGCAGTATTTCCCCGTTTCTCTTCAATGGCGGCTGCTACCTGAGCCACGCTGTTCGGGACGACGTCGAGTGAGTTCTGTATATCATTAGCACATTTCATTCCATGCGACTGGGCAGACTGACCATGTGTATCAGGACAACAGGGAGCTGGACCGTCACGAGTTTGCTGGTGACTGTGTCAGTAACTTCGCCGCTCAGGAGGATCATGCGATGCTACCTGTGGGTGCTGCTGACCATGATGTTGAGGAAGTAACGGACTTCGAAGAATCTTCCTGTACAGCATTAGCAGTGCAACCGTGTCGAGGCTGTCAAACCTACCACACTTCACCGTGGCATGTCCACGCGGAAGCTCCAGATCACAGGTTCTGGTGACAGTTGTATGGGCTGCAACTCCAGACCAGCCCTGTGTGCCTTGCTTGATGGTCGTTTTGGCGAATACGGTGCGTTCGTTGTTGTCGAATATTCGGGCTTGGCCGGCAGACTTCTCCATCGTCGATGCTGCAGTCTTTGGAACCCGTCAGCAACAAAGGCTTGCTTAACCCGTCATGGAAGCCTCACATGGTTGTAACATAGAATGTTTCTCTCCAGCTGAAGCTCCAGTTTCTTGATTGTCTTCCGGCTGTTGTTCGCAATATGCACGTCAACGAATATGCAAGTCCCGCTTACCCACACCTGTCGATGAAGGCCGGCAGTAACACGTATCACCTCTATCATTGATTCCCTCGGGCGCGTGTATTCATCCGATGCTGTCAGTGGGCTCGGCAGTGACATCAGCGCCTTTTCTGCTATGAGGCATTCAGCATCTGCTTCCGGTTGCACTTCCTTGCGACTTACGATCATAAACAGAGAGAACCGATACTTCGCGCGAAGTGCGGACCAAGTACTGGACGCCTTTGTCCCGTACCAGAAGCGTGCAGCAGAGCACGTAACGGATACGCGCTAGCTTTGACTGGAAAGGCGGCGGTCCAACGTCCAAAGGTAGGCTCAAACTGAAGGGCATTGTCGTTGTAGAAGGAGTCACTAGCCAGAACGGGTCGAGCGGGGAAATCTGCTTCTCCAAATCCACCATGTTCTCCGGCGGAGGGTTCTCGGAATCTATGAGCTCCGTCGCCAGGTTCATGAAGATGTCCCTCTTTGCGTTCCACATCTCTTCCACTCCGAGAAGGTCGACCGATATCCTCGCAATCGCCAATGCTCGTTTGTGCCGTTGGCGCTCCGCATCTTCTATCGTAATCCTGATATTGCCTTCGAGACTGCCTCCACCGACGAACAACGGCGCATGGAGCTGGATATCCGCTGACACACGAGGGTGACGGTGTGTTGGAAACTCGAGCATCTCGTTGGTAGGAACTCTTGCGAATGTTCTCACGGGTATCCTCTGGACAACATCTGAAGAGACTGGATCTAGCCGTGCTGCCACTTCACGCACAGGTGACCTTGAAAGCCCTCGGTTTGGTATCGTGTACCCCAGCCCGCGCGGTGCCGGTGGCGGCATCAGTGGACCTCGCTGGGCAGAATTTTCCCGGTTCTCACGACCACAAGAAGAAGACCTGGGCGGTACGATTGCAACAGGTATGCTGTAAACACTTGAACGATCGCTGCCAGGTGTTTTGAGTGGCGATGGGCGGCCACGGCGATGCCTCGAATGTTGACTTCCTGCTGGTGAAGGAGCAGCCTTTGCAGATGGGTTGCGAGTGAGGGAGCCCTTTCGAGACAGCAATGATCCTTTCCTTGTAAGAGAACACTTGCGTGTCACTCCAGGCTCAGGCGGCAACGCCTTTCGGTTTGTCAGCTCCAGCAGACTTGGTTCTGTGAGTTCGCGGATATCAGAGAGCGGGCGCGTCAGAGTCGACCAGGGCGGTACTCCGGATGTTGACCAAGCAGGTGCGTGGGTCATTTGTGGTGTGGGAATCCTTGGGACAGGCACGTTTTCCTGACCGTGCGATGACTGCCTTCGAGCGTGCACTGCAGGACGCAGTAGTGCCGTATATGAGGGCTGAGGGCGGACGTTTGGACGTAGAGAGCCCTTTGCGGGACGTGGCTGACCTGATTCTGTAGTCTTTAGGATTCCGTTTGAGAGTGTGACTTGTCCCAGACCATGTACCATGAAGCCTGCTTGATTGTGGGTCTGATGTGCCGAAGTCGACGCCCGGAACGAGAGGATGCGATCTCAACTGAAATCGACGTCAGACGCAGCGAAGAGGTACCAGGCAGGAGTGAGGTGGGTACTGGGTGCATTGAGACACTCGCGACGCGCTTAAGTGGTATGCTTCATATTTCTGGTCCGCAAACTCGTGTCAATTGGTTGAAGGTGAATGTTGTGAGATCATGCAAACCCGCAGGGCTGCGTTAGATCGATCGGAACTGAGATCTGGGAGCCATCGTTCTTGCCATGGGCAGCAGAGCGTTGGGACGGCAGCCATGACCACGGCAGCATGACTTGAGCAGCCAAGCAAAAAGCGCTCCTTCCACACGACCGAGAAGCCTGTAGCCAAAGGAACTTGGAGGGAACATGGTGAAGGTAAATGTTTCGGTTGAATTCTATCCAGCAGCTTGCAACCCCACAACGGGTAATGCTGAGCTGTCCGTTAATGGAGCCCCTGATATCCGTGCCGAATGTTTCCTGGTGTTGAGAACAGCTACGGCTAGGCCATGCGGAATGACTTGAGCCATCCTAGCCAGCGGCACACGGCTAATCGTGATCTACGTCCAGGTGTCCCATTATTGCAACGTTCCACTTCATGTTGCTTTCTAGAAATGCGTGATACCGGTAGTCCGGATGGAACGTCGGCGCTTCTTTCGGCCCAGATCGACTGCAATAATTGGACTGTCTCCAGTAATTCCTCAGCATTGCGTCCTATCCTAGGCAGAATCAATAAAGCCACCTGAAGGTTGCGATCACCCTTCAATTGCGCAGCTTCAGGGAAAGCTTCCAGGTCCCTTTCCTACGTCATCATGTCATGGCGTGGGGTATCAGTTCAGGATGAGACGATGGCGTCCCATTGGTTCCAGATAGAAGACTAGTCAGACCAACTAAATCATCGTGCGGCTTGTCTACAGCCCTCCAGAAGGCGGTCTCGAAGCTCGCCAGCCAAACTGGACATGTCAACACCACGTTTGCGCACCGATCCCGTTGACCGCGAATTATTGGCGGATAAGGACACATCGGCCATTGGACACAGACGTCATGCACATCAGCTCAAACGGCGTAAGCATCCAGAATAGAAGGATAATGCGGGTTAAGAAAGCGGCGGGCAAAGGGCGCGAGTCACAATCCTGACATGATGATGGAGGCCTATAGCGAAGTCAGCGGACATGCAGGATTCCAAATCCTTTATCAGAGCGCGGCTAAAAGCGCTCGTTGCGGTCGAGTGGTGGCAGGAGCAGGAAGTGGTGTTGAGGGTGGCTGACCAGACGGTCGATGGCGGTGCAAATACGTAGTAACAACAACGCTGCGAACTGCACCTGTGGCTCTCAATCTCCGGGGAAGGCTGAGCGGAGTGAGATATTCCTGGAACTGGTCGTCGTCCCTTGGCTCATCTCCTGGCGCCGGAGACCACTTTCCACACGGAGCTGGAGGCTCGAACAGAAGTGCTTCCGACCATCACACGCGCGCCCGCCACAACCGCCAAATCAACCATCGTCGCGCTCGACGCGTCAGGGGGAATGTTGAGGTGGCGACCGTCGTGAGGATGCAATGGGAAAGGCGCGCAAGTACATCACGCCAGGCTAACCCAGTGCGTCACGACGAGCCGAAGTTGCTGGAGGCTCTCGGGCTGGGCGGGGTGCGGCCGAGAGCAGGTGACCAACATGCGAACTCGAGCCACTCACAGGCTGATGCAAAACGTGCGCAGCGGAGGCCGTGTCAGGGATGGCCAGGCGGTCGCTGGCGTCACGGGCGGCCAACGCAGACCCGCTTTGCATAGACCGAGCCATTGCCAAAGGTCACCCGCTGCAGGGAGGCAGCGTCCAGGCCCATGGCAGACAGTCGAATGGCCGGGATGGCGGATTGCTCGCTGCTGAGAGGAGGACTCGGGGCGGGGGAGACCAAGGCAGAGTGATGGGTGACGGGAGAGGAGAAGGCGTGGGTGACGATCAGCCGCGTCGAACTGCTCCACTTCGCAGGGCTGGCCAGCTCCGAGGAGAAACAGCAACGGGGCGGAGGCGCTTGGCCGCTAGCAGCAAAAGGATCCGGAGCGGCGGTGGCCAGGTGCTGAGAGTCGTCGGCGGTGATGCAGCTGATGGGCGCAGTGTGATGCTCAGCAGCAAAGGCGCGAGAGGCTCCGGCGTCGACAATGGTGTGGGCGTGGACAGGCACTGGCACGCAGGGAGCGCGGGGCGGGGCGAGCGGATGATTGGGCGTTGGGCCGAAGAAGGGACAGGGCAGGGCACAGCGGAAAAGGGCCTGGTTTCTGGCAGCGCACACTTGGGGCTTTGAAGTCGGCGGTGGGCTCGGGGGGCCAGGTTGCGGACCGACGCTTTGAAGGCGGGCGGCGGCGCTCTTGTGAAAAAGTCTGCGGGTTGGCCTCCGACGTCGCATCTTGGCCTCCAGTCTTTGAAATTCTCCCGGCCTGCTCCTCTCTGGTCCGCTCTGTTTCCATTACCCAACGTCTTACCTCACGCCAACTTTGCCCGCCCTCCACCGTCAACGCGAGGTTATCTTTCTATTATCAACATTATCAAACGCCCCGACAAACAGACTCACGTCAAGCGCCCAAGATCGCCCGAACCGGCCCAGAAGCGCGCGTGCCCCCCGTCCGTCGCGTCTATCCCAGCGCCTCATAGGCTGCCCAGCGCAGATGGGCGATAACACCACGGCCAAAGATACGCCTGCCCATGTAGGCAAGTCGGAGGACCCGTCGAGGGATGGCTCGGCCAGCTCTATCGCGACCACCCCCGAGCCCGAGGCGGAGTCATATAGCGCCCAGGAGCAGCCCCAGCAGCAGCAGAAGCGCAAGGGTGGCCGTAAACCTGTGAGCAACCCACCACTCTTCGAGCGCTCCCCGCAAAATGTCTGGCCCTCCGGTGCTAACTAAGCGGCGCAAGATCTATGCCACCTCGGAGGAGCGCAAGCAGCGGAACCGTCAGGCCCAGGCTGCCTTCCGCGAGCGCCGCACCGAGTACATCAAGCAATTGGAGAGTACTATCAAGCACCATGAAGAGACGCTGCAGACCCTGCAGCAGAACCACCGCAGTGCCGCAGATGAGTGTTTGATGCTGAGGTACAAAAACTCGCTGTTGGAGCGGATCCTGCTGGAGAAAGGTACGCCCACCCGGGTGCGAGCAAGCCAGAGCTACCCCTCGTCTGATACCCCGCAGGCATTGATGTCCAGGCTGAGCTCCGTGCAAAGACGGGCAGCCCTCACCTGGGTCCAACCCGTGTGCCGCCCCCAGGATCCGCCGTGCAACCGCCAATGCAGAGGGCCATCATGAACCGCCACCAGCAGGCCCGCCGGTCGTTTGCTGGCTTCCCCCAGAAGGTTGAAGGTGTGCAAGGCTCGCCGCTCGGTCAACCCGACGGCGCTGCCCAAAATCATTCACCGCATTCGCAGCCTACTCCAGCTTCTCATATGTCTTCTCCGTCAACCACTGCAACCAAGTCGCCCAACTTCATCCCTACCATTTCTCCAAATATAGGGCCAGTGTCTCAATCGCAGCAGCAGCAGCAGCAGCAGCAGCAGCAGCAGCAGCAGCAGCAGCAACAACAGCAACAGCAACAACAGCAGTTACGGCCCCAGCCCGCTAGGTCACAGTACAACCCGCTTCCACCGCAGCGCCCGTCGGCGTTGAATACGCAATTCAATGTCCCGAGCGGTCTGCCCAGTGCATCGTCGGTCAACAGCGCAGGGGGGAACGCTCTGGCGGGGAATGGCAATGGCCCGTCCGCCTTCTACCCGTCACCGTTCCAGAGCCACATGGATCAACTCGGCAAGCTGACCCGCCCCTTTTTGCGTACTCGTATGCATAGAGCTATGTTCGTCCTAGATTGACCTCGTGCGTACAGAACAGGAATACGATGCGCAAGCCGACATGATGGACGACCGAGACCCCAGCGAACACTCGACCTCGACCGCGCCGTACCCGCCGCAGTTCCCGCCCAACATGCAACCGCAGAGCGCACCACAGCTCCCTCCCCCCGGCTCCGGGCAGATTGGGGCCCAGCAATTCCAGAACCAGGAGCAGTACACGTCACCAGCCGCGCTGCAGCCAGCAGACGGGCAGAGTGGCTATGCCATACCGGGCAACATGAACCACGGCTTCGACCCCTACGATCCCATTCTTGACGCGGACCCATTTGGGCTCTCAGCCAGCATGCACTTCCCCACCCAGTTCTCGTACCAGGCGGGTTGAATGTACAGACTCTTCGGACGCTCTTCAGTTCGATCTGACGAGATACGTTTTTGAACATTGAAAAGTACCATCTTGTAATGCAGCGGGCGTTTGGCATTGGGGGGGTCGGAGGTCGGAGGTCGGAGCGGGGGAAAATTGGGGCACAGAGAGTCGTCTTGAGACGAGCTATACAGTCAGCAACTCGGGGGATGTCAAACGAGCAGTTGTACACGGCGCAGCGGCAGGATCGCATTAGATCATCCTTGATGCGCCGGCTCGCCCCGATGTACATACGTAGCTATTTTCTGCGACATGTGGCCAGCACGCGCAGGGCGGCTGGCCTTGCGAGCGACCAAAAGCAATTGTCGACGGAACCTGTGCTGTGCATTCGCATTCTGTGATTTGAAGCTGTTTGAAGCTGGTTGCGGGGTTGAGGTGAGGTGCGTTTGGCTCATGGTCTGGTCGGGCCAAGCCTACGGGCCAAGCCTAAGCGAGCACCCGACCTACACAATGAGAGATAATTTCGTCAACGTCCAAGCACCAACCACCCGTCCTCGACTGCGCATCACCGTCTTCGCGTTCGCGACATCACACAGAGAGTCCAGGTCCTCTTCAGCCGGGATCGACTCTCGTACAATTTTCCTGTTCCCGACCAGAGTGCGTTCCTAGAAGGACAAGCGCGAAAGGCGCTTTCTTCATCGCCATGGCGTCAGGCAGCATCGCATCAAAGGTCAGTTCTGCCATCAACGCGCCTATCCATCCCGTGCACTTTTTGTCCCGCATCTTTTACGCCTTCCAATGCCTAGTTTGAGCTGACCCGTCCCTACGCAGAACCTCTACGAGCTCCTGGGTAACTCACCTTTGACCCCGCAATCGCGCCCGTAGCTTCATCTCACATGTTTCGTCAGGCAACGACCCGGAGCAGGACCCCGAAAGGAGGACTCCTGAGGTCCCTACCAAGGCCATTGACAAGACCGGCGCCCGCAGCGGCAAGCGCAATGCTCCTGCCGAGTCTCCGCTCAGGGCTGACGCTCCCGCTCCCGCCGGTCGTCGCCAGCAAGCCTCCGGCAACGAGGGAGGTAAGAAAAACACCGCCATCACCCTTCAGCTCCCTTGCGAAAGGCACAGGCTGTCGGTGTCTATCAATTGGTATGGTAGCGGCTGACGCGTAACCCCGCAGCTTTCCGCGACCGCACCGCCGGCAGCTCCAACAACCGTAGCAAGCCGACCGACGATGGCCTCCGCCAGGATCGCCACTCCAACCGCCTGAGAGGTATTTTGCGCACATGACGCTTATTGTCTCACATCTGACTGGAATTAGGTGGTGAGCGTGGTGAGCGTGGTGGCCGCGGCGGCAAGGGTCCCCGTCGTGACGACCGTCACAGCCGCACCGGTGTCTCGTAAGAATTCATCCATCCAAGTTACCGAGAAATCAAGTCTAACTATTTCAGCGATGCCCCCAAGCAGGTCCAGCAGGGCTGGGGTGGTGACGACGGCGCCAAGGAGCTCGCCGACGAGATCGCCGGCGACGCCATTGCCAAGCAGGAGGAGAACGCTGCTGCTGGCGAGAGCGCCGACGCCGAGGCCGCTGAGGCCGCTGCCGAGGAGGAAAAGGTCAAAAGCTATGACGACTACCTCGCTGAGATCTTGGAGAAGAAGGCTGCGCTCGGCGCCAACGTCGAGATCCGCAAGCCCAACGAGGGTGCTAGCAAGAAGTTCCCCGAGGGCAAGCCCTTCGAGCGCGAGGAGGAGCAGGTGTTCTTCGCCGGCGACGGTGGTAAGAAGGCCCGCGAAAGGAGCAAGAAGGAGAAGGCCGCCCTTGACCTCGGCGACATCTACGGCCGTGGCGATGAGGGTCGCGGTGGTTTCCGTGGTGGCCGTGGCGGTGCCCGCGGTGGCCGTGGAGGTCCTCGCGAGGGTGGTTTCCGCGGTGAGGGTCGCGGCCGTGGCGGCCGTGGTGGCCGTGGCGGCGAGCGTGGTGGTGAGCGTGGCGGTGCCCCTCGTGGCGGTTCGCGCGTCAACATCAACGACTCCAGCGCCTTCCCCAGCCTTGGCGCATAAACGAGCCGACTCATCATCGAACACTCGGCTCGATCCGTTGATTCAAACCGATCGAAAACCGGACAGAACTGGATTTACTTACCGCTGGGCTGGGCTTTTCTCCCGGCTGCTGGCATCATATCAAGCTTTTTCCAAAACTGCGAACTGATAAAACATCGAGAGCTTGTCTTCTCTTTTGGGGGAGGAGCTACGATGTATTATCAATCAAAAAAGTGGACAGACAGGCAATGTACGAAACTTTGCAACGTTGTGTTTTGCCTCATTGTTGTTTTACGTGATTTCGTACCACCTTGATGATTTCTGCTCTTTACGCAGTGTGATAATTTCTCTACGCTGATGGGAACATGCCCCTCAGCGGTTTCTTATCACCTTAGTACCCCCGTTCTCCAAGATGATACGAACGGCACGTGATCCGCCCACAAGTGGAGAGCGCTGGAAGAATGCCACCCACCCCACCGGTCTTCCTAATTGGGTTGATTGTACATTTTTTCATTGACTCCGGACTTCCCCTTCCTGTACTGGACGCAGATAACACCAGACCAGTTGTGGGTTCTTTTTTCCCAGCCTCAATCGCAGAAAAACTACTCTATGTTAACGATCCCTGAGAGCTTGTTCGAATAACACCGTCATATATACCGTATTCCTCAGCCTTTGTTCTTACTACTAAAGCTCGGATGGTACGGGTGGCGTAGTGGGGGAACAACGAGTTATGTTTATGTTTCTTAGTTCGGTACGGGCAGGAGCTGAGGCGTGTAGTTAGGTGGTCTGACTGAATGTCTGTCGGCCTGAAACGACGGAAGAGATCTATGGCTCTCTTTGTAGACGTTGTAATACATGTCGAGAAAGCAATGATGCACATATATTTGCTTCGGCTATAGCACATGCGTGATGGGTATAACTCGACTGACTGTAACGCTTACGAACGAAGGAAAACCACCACAAGGAATGCAAGGTCCCCAGCTCAGTTGCAACCAACCTCGTATGATCTCCCGAGGAGAGGCAGTATGGAATTCATGGTTTAATTCTAGTGGTTGGAGCAGCTCACATAGCTCAGATTTGGCTGCTTCACACTAGGAAAAACACCACCACGTCTCGCTCGCTACCTTTACTCTGCAACGTTCTCCATCCACACTAGGTCCCGGTTGCGAGTCACTTTTAGGGGGCGCAAGGCCAGAAAATGAATAACAACAATCATGAAGGTGAAAGAGTCACGCACTAAAAGTCTTTTGTTATGCATTTCTGCCTGAGTATCGCGGTGACGCTGAATCATCCCGCGAAAGAAAGGTTTGAACAGCAGAAAAGAAGCAAAGACTGCCTCCTACGTAATGCACTTCATGTTGTGCATCCTAATAAAGCCGTTCGACGTCCTTCATCTTCCCGTCCCTTGTATAATACCCTCTCTTCTGCCACAATGAGCAATGATAAAAGTGTTTCGCCTGCCATCCTTTTTTTCCCTTTCCCTATCCCGACCACACCTTGACCCCCAAGCCAATGCCTTATCCTCGTGAGAAAGATGAAGAGAAGAGCTGTGCAAATGAAAGGTAAAAGGTATATTGTCCAGTCCGCCCTTTCACTTCCCTTTTATGCCAAACGATAAGAAGAAAGATAAAAAAGAGCCCAAAGAACAAAAAAAAACATCCGCATTCCTCTTTCAATCAATCATGGTTTGAATGTCATTACAGAAGACCCATTCCCATCTTCCACCCCAACAAAAACTTCCTTCTACTCATACAATGTTCTTCACCATCATCCGACATAACTGCTATTTTTTGTATGGGAACTAGTTTGGACCAAGCTTGTCCGCTCAGCCCTTCATGGTAGCCAGGAAGTTGTCCAAATCGAACTCCTCTTGGTACTGGCGTTCATCCCACAGCTCGCCCAGCTCGTCGAGGAAGCCCTTCTTGCCCTTCTCCCTGACCTCGCCGGTCGCGTCGACTGCGTCGTCCTCGTGGATAGTGTCGTTGTTTGCGCCGCCCGGATTGGCCATATCCGCGCCGTCGGTGGACAGGTTGAAGAGGTCGAGTATCTGGTCCGTTTCCATGGTGCCCAGGCCTGCGTTTTGTTGATTGACGACCGTGCTGGCGACGTCGATCTTGAAGCGCTGAAGGCTTAGGATCTTTTCTTCCAACGTGCCGCGCGTGACGATGCGGTAGACGTTGACGACCTTCTTCTGGCCGATGCGGTGAGCGCGATCCATGGCTTGCATATCCTTCTGCGGGTTCCAGTCGTGCTCGACGAAGATGACCGTGTCGGCACCGGTGAGGTTGAGACCCAGGCCACCGACGCTGGTGGTAAGTAGCAGGACGTCGTAACTGGGATCCGAGTTGAACTTGTTGACGATCTCCTGGCGGCGGCTAGCTTCAACGCCTCCATCGAGACGCATGAACTGCACAGAAGGTAACATCTTCTTGAGGACGGTATCTTGCACCATGTCCAACATCTCCTTCATCTGACAGAAAATGAGGGCACGGTGAGGAGAGACGGCTTCAGAAGCAGCAGGAACGTCGCCTTGGTCTGCGCCATCTGAAGACGTACTGCCAATGCCGCAGTCGAGTAACAGATCACGGAGGGCGGTGAGCTTGGGCGCATGTATTGGGTCGCGGAGGCTACTGCCGCTTTTGGAGAGGTGGTTCTGAATGTCCTGGTACTGCTTGTGCTCGGGCTTCATGACTAGCGCCGGTGAGTTGCACAACTTGCGCATGTACTGCAGGGCCTGGAAGATGTGTTGCTTGCTATCCTTGTCACTGCTTGTGGCCTTCTCAGCGAGCGTCCTACCTTCTTTCCTCGTGAAGTCCTCGAAAAGCCTGCGCTGGAGATCAGACAGGTCGCAGTAGTAGTTCTGCAGAATCTTGGGCGGAAGGTCGTCCAAGACCTCCTCTTTCAGGCGACGAAGTAAGAACGGCAGGACCTGCTTGTGCAGAGCCTCGATGGCCAAAGCACCGGCTTCTTGCTCTTTGGACGATGACTTGGAGAAGCGTGAAGCGGCAATGGGCTTAGCGAAACGATCTTGGAACACTTTCTCGGAGCCAAGGAAGCCAGGCATGAGGAAGTCGAACAAGGACCAGAGCTCGAGAACGTTGTTTTGGATGGGAGTACCAGTGAGAATGAGGCGGTGGTTGGAGATAAGGCGCTTGACGGCAAAGGTGAGCTTCGTCTTGCTGTTCTTGATAAGATGACCTTCGTCAAGGACGCAGTAGTTCCAATTCAGAGATGCCAGGGCCTCGATATCATTACGGCAAATATCGTACGAGGTGATGACAATGTCGGCTTCAGCGAGTTGAGCGCGGACCTTGGCACGTTCTGCAGGCGGCCCAACGTAAGCGACGGGACTCAAGAATGGAGCGTAGGTGCGGATCTCTTGTTGCCAATGGCCAGAAAGCGTTGGTGGGCAGACAATCAGAGAGGGCAGGCGTCGAACATCGGGCGATTCAGTCCTCTCGTACTCTTCGGCGCGGTTGTGGTGATCACTAGCAACGATGCAAATGGTCTGCAGCGTCTTTCCAAGACCCATGTCATCGCAGAGAATGCCGTGCAGGTGGTAACGATTGAGAAAAGCAAGCCAGTTGACACCATCTTGCTGGTACGAGCGGAGCTCTGCCTTGATTGCGACCGGAATCTCGAAAGGCTCGACCTTCTTCGCATCGAGCATTTGAGCAATGAACTTCCGCTCGCGATCTCTACCCTTGAGCAGTTCTTCCGAGAGCCCTGGTGGGTCGGGAATGCCTGCTTCGAGAGGCACAAGCTTGACGAGCGTTGCGAAGGTCGTGGTCGCGATCAGGCGGACATCGTTATCCGAATCGCTCATCCGTCCGAGGACGGGAACGATGAGGAAGATGACGTAGGGCAGGATGCCATCTTCCATAACGTGGATGAGATGGTAAGTGCATTCGATAGCTCCCTGGCGGCAGTGCACATCGACCGGATTGCTGATAGCCGGCATGACCTTCTCGACGAGCATCGTGATGCCTTGAACGGTCATGACACTACAAGTAGTAGCGAAGCACTTCGCAGCAGCGTACCTGAGAACGGAAAGCTTGGATTTCAGAGCCTTTGCGACCAACGGAAGCAGGTCAAGGACAAAAGTGTGCAGGTCGGGGTGAAACTTGCCGACCAAAGCCCGCAAAGTCGAGAGGCCATCAACGACTGCCTGGCCGAGACTGTCATCGGGATTTCGGATGCTGGGAGGCAGCTCCTCAGTCGTGAACGCTTCCTTGATTGGCTCCTCAATGAGGGTTCTGATGACGGGTATCCTCTCAAACAGCTGGCTACCAAAATTGGTGACCATTTGCTCCAGAGCTTCCTTTGCACCGCGTCTAGTGATGCGAGCTGCCTTTGCCTCTCTCTCGAACTTGGCCGCATCGGGATGATCTCTGATATCCTCTTCTTTCTTCAAAGATAGAATACCGACCTCCACATCAGCGTTGACGTGGAACTCTGGAGTTTCTGCTGTCTCCATGCAACAGAACTTGACAAGGTTTCCGACGACCTTGTCGACTACACCGCGTTTGCCAGCAGCAGAAACGTAATCGACAAGGATGGCGACTGCGGCGGCAGACCGTTTCTGGAGCTCCTGGTTCTCCTCGTTCTTGACGCTGTCCATCATGCCCTTGATGGTCAAGGCCGGCTTCTTCGGAATTTCCTTGAATGCGACAACTGCAGCGGCGGCAGCGGCCTTTATGCGGATGTCCCTCTCCTGTTTCACAGCCTTGGCTTCATCGATAGCGTGGTGCACGTCTTGCTGAGCCGCGACGAGTGGCTGAAGTGCTGCGACACGACTGGCCGGAGTCAAAGCCTTCTTGAGTCTCTCGAAATCAGGGCCAACGATCTTCTCGCCATCTGTAATAGAGAAGGCGTATTGGCTGGCATCCGGTTCGCCCTGCACGATAACGGCCAGCTGAGGCAACTTGGCAGGCGCAATGTGCCCAAGATCGCGAAAGGTATTGAGCAGGGATTGACACTGCGCCCGTACAATTGTTAGGAAGCTTGTAAGATCTCCGTAGCAGATGGGCCGCTCGTTTTCGACCATCAAGCGAAGAACCTTGGCGAGGTCTTGTGAAAGCTCATCCTTTTCTGCTCCAGAAGCCCTCGCAAACTCCTCGCTGACCATACATGTGGTGAGCTGTGACGAAGAGAATGGCGATCGTAATTGAGGGAGCAGTCTTGGGCCAAAGACACCTTGTCGTGATGATCTGGGCCACAGTGCCATGGCTTTGCCCAGCGCTTGAGCTGCGTAGATCTTGGAACGAATAATTGTGTCCGCACCAACGAGATCCACGTCGCCTTCCATCATAGGAGAGTCGATGTTATGGGCAGATGGTGGCGGCGTGTCCTTCTCCTTGTGCTTTTCCATCCTACGGCGCTTCTTCGGCTGCGGCTCAGAAGAAGACGCTGCTACAGGAGATACCCTCCGCGTGGCATGGCCGTTGGGTGCGTACGACTGGCCAGAGGGCCGAATGAAGAGAGTGGGGTCCATAGGAATTGGGTGGCGAGATACACCGATCGGATGAACAGTCAAGGTGACCAAAGGATCGATGTGCGGTTGGAATTCGTTTGCAAATGCATCTGGGCCTTCGCCAGCAAGAACTTCGAGAAGCTTGGTCCAGACTTGCAGGGAAAGCTTCAGGACAGGCTCGTTGCGCTCGACGAGCAGGTTCTGGTAGATGAGTCGGAGAGCCTTGCCGTTGATCCAGCCCTTGGTACCTTCACCCTCGATGTCGAGGAAGGTGAGAAGTGCGCGCAGAACGGCAGAGCGTACGCTCGTGATGGTGTGACGAAGAAAGGGGAAGAGACGAGGGACTAGGTGAGTGAATGACTGTTCGGGGTCTTTGGCTGCATTAAGTTTCATGGCATCCAAAACCTCCGTAAAGCTACACAGCTTTGCCAGTAGGTCCATGACCGATCCAGTACTGGCGCTGAGGTCATCGCTAAGGTTTGACAGACAGTCCCAGACGATGCCAATTAGTTGATTCAGGGCAGCTGGGCGCAGATTGACAAACTCTTTGGCGACTGGTATCAGTGTTGCTGCGCTGACTGCACGGACGTCGTCGTCGAAATCGCCAAGGCCTCGCATAACTGCGCTCAAAACACCATCCATGAGAGATGGGTCTGTCAGGAGCAGGTCATTCCGCACGGCAACCAAATACCTCATGCCGATCATGCCACCGTGGCAAGCCTGCCAGACGCGCTTCTCATTGAATTCGTCTTGCATCACCAAGCGGTAGAGGACCGTGTAAACGGCCCGGACAAGGTCGGAAGAAAGGTATTGTAGTACCGCACCGAGCGTCTGACCTGCAGTCTCTCGGATGGGAGCAACGACATTATCTGACACATAGTCGCCGAACCGGTCCAGCATGAAGACGCAGCAGATCCGACATGACATGTCATCCAGCCATCTCTGGTTCTGAAGGTCGTTCTGCCTGCGGCTCTTTCCACGCTGTCTCCCAGCGCCTGTACCGTGTACTCTGACGACTTCCCGAAGACCCATTGCCGCACCGTGCCTAATCTCCCAGTTGGGGTCGAAAAGGTCCACGGTCAGGATCTCACACAGCCTATCGTACGGCCACTCCAGTCCTTGTTCTTCTTCCTCGGTCTGAATCGTCGACTTCTCCGGTGCCAGGGCGCCCTTGAACTCGGAAACGACCTTGCTGTCGTCGTCATCGCCCTGACGTTCTATGGAGAAATAGTCGTTGACCTTGTTCTCGGTGGTCTCCTCTTCGGTTTTGATTTCTGTCTTGACAGGATGGGGCTCTGAGGGAGTTTGCGGGTAATCGTGGCTTGCCCTGCGTGTTGAGAGATCGATGACACGGACCTTGTTTGCTTGCCCCTTAAGATGCTGTTTGTTCTTCCGCTTCAGAGCATTGAGCTGTCTTTTGCTCAACGCATGGCCATTCTCGTCGACAGGGGTTTGAGCCAGGTTGTCGCCGCCACCGGGAGAGACAGCCGTGTTGTGGCTTGGAGACGAGATGCTATTATGGCGGGCCACGCTTGTGTCGATTCGGTGCATACTAGGTGTTGGAGGCGGCATACTTGATCTTGAATTTGCGGGTGCGGCGATGTCGTCTTGGGTTACGATGTCCTCATCCATGTAATCGCCGCCGATGCCGAGACGGGCCTTGAGGCTTTTCTTTTGGTAGGCCAGACGCTCTGCCGGATCCATGGCAGCCAGTTTGAAGTCATACTCGCGACCCGCACTACCGAGGAGGTGCTTGCCGTTCTTCAGAATCATTGGGATGTCCAAAGTCGCAAGCTGCAGCTGGTCATCGGAGAGCAGCGGCAGCTCGACCTCCTCTTCCTTTTTGACGGAGCCATTGGAGTGGCCATTGGTTTCCGACTTGATGGGCTCGTCTTCCTCGTTAGGGTCAAACTTTTCGGCATTGTCGACGATGCCGCCAATGGCCTTTGCAGCAGCAGTACGCGTATCCCAGGATTTGGACCGCAGATATGGGATTACTCTGGTCAGAAGGTTGAAAAGTTCCTCGGGATGCTGCTTCTGGATGTCTGCAAGCTGCTGGGCAGCTGTGTTCCGGATGAGCTGGGTGCTTCCTGTTTCGAGAAGGCTGTCGTGTCACATTAGCTGAGTCTCAAAGGGCAATCATGCGCATGCGCATCCAGACAATGGAGCATGGGAGCACGTACGTGACTAAGCGATCCAACCTGTACCGTTACCAGTTAGCATGTTGATTCTTTCAGGGCCCCCGGCGCGCCAAGGGGCCCGACCAGCGATCCGTGGGGGGCCGGAAATGACGATCGTCATGTGATTGGCTGCAGACTCACCGAGACGCCATAGTTTACGCCTCCTGCCAGCTCCAACACAAAGTGATGGATTAGCTAAGAGAGCGAGGTCGTGTCCACCGCGGCGCAGTTAGAATGTGATGGGGCAGTTGGACGGGGCGAGACGCGGTTGGTTGGGTGACGCAGGACCATCACACATGCATTTCGCGCATCGGCGGGGGGCGCAGGTTGGGGGCGGGCCGGCTTGGGGCTGGGTGGTGTGCTTGCGGCGGAAAAACGGCGTTGTTGATGCAAAGTCGTGACCTGCAAGCTCTCGCGGGCGCGCGGTCCTAGTATATGTAGGCCCGTAGTCGCAGAACAAGCCCTGATCCGCGCTTTTGGGCCTAGCGCGCGCGCGACCAGCGCCGAGTTTGACCCAACTCCTCTACGTGAGTGGCCGTCCACCTGCTGCATTGCCTTGCGCCCGCCCTCTATTGAGAAAACCCTCTTGTCTCTGTCTCCCACCATCGAGCTGCCTGCGTCGCGACGCTGCCTCTGCGATTTACTCACCATGCGCGCTGACGTTCGAGCGCCGCGTCTCTGGATGGCGAGCCCCGGCACCGCGACGACCGCCCTGTCGCGACCACAGCCAAAGTGCGCGCTTCAATTTACGGATACGGAGGATATCGCTGCACTACACTCGCGCCGCATCGTCTCCGCTTGCCGGCGCCTTCGAAGCCATCACAGCGCGCTGCCTGTAGTACCCTCTGCGGCTTTCTGCCAGTGTCGTCGGCACCCAGGCAGCAGCATTCATCGCGAAAGGACAACTGTCATCTGCCTCAGCCTTGTCTAGTCTACCTTACGCGGGAGCCTATCTAGTCACCCCGGATCGCCCCGCATATCCAAAGCTTCGCCATCGTCTCGTCATCTCACGCCGTCCTGTCCGCTCCCTTCGCCCACGCCCGCAGCACGTTCTTCTTCACCTTACCCGTCGACGTCTTTGGCAGCTCCTCCACCACCTCCACCTCCCGCGGCACCATAAACTTGCTGATCGCGCTATGGTCTTTCGCCCATGCGATAAGGTCTTCGCCTTTCAGCGTCTTGCCCTGCTTCACTGTGATGAAGGCCTTGGGTCGTTCGCCCCAGTGCGAGTCTGGGACGGCGACAACGCCGGCTTCTAACACCTCTGGGTGGGTCACCAGCATGCTCTCCAAGGCAACAGAGGAGATATTCTCGCCGCCTGATGCACCGTCAGCAAAAATCTCACCAAACCGCCAAGCATACCAGGCAAAAGCTGACTAACTTACCACTGATGATAATGTCCTTTGCCCGGTCGAGGATCTGTATAGCACCGTCTGGATGCCACACAGCCAGGTCTCCGGAATGCAGCACTCCGCCGGCAAACAGCTTTCGCGTGGCTTCCGGATCCTTGTAGTAGCCTTTGGAGCAAATGTTTCCCGTGAACACGATTTCTCCAATCTCTGTTCCGTTCCTCTCCACATCGACGATTTCCCCTTCGGGTAGTTCCGGTTTGATCACGCGGATGGGAAGACTCGTGACAAAACCATGCCCCTGTCGCGCCATCCTTGCGTACTTCTCCTTGACAGGTAGTTCTTCCCATTCAGGCATGTGATACCCCTTTGTGATGGGTCCGTACGTCTCGGTGAGGCCATAGACGTGTACAGGGTGCAGGTTGAGCTTGGTCATGGTCTCAAAGAGATGCGCAGTTGGCGGGCTTGCGGCAACTGTCACTCGAACGGGCTGAGGAAGGCGCTCTGCCTCTTCCGCGGCGCAAAGCAAGGTGTTAACCGTCGGCGCCGCATTGAAGTGAGTAATCTTTTCTTCCTTGAGCATACGCCAGATTACAGGATAGTCGATCTTCCGGAGGCAATAGTGGGTGCCTCGGACCGCCGTAATGGCCCAAGGAAACGTCCAACCTGAGGTAAGTCAGCCATGTGTCTCTTTACCCTTTCGGACTCAACCTACCGTTAGCATGGAACATTGGCAATGTCCACAGATATCGACACCTGCCGGTGTTGTAGTTCAACCCACTCTCTACTACATTGCCCATCGCAGCCAAATACACGCCCCGATGCGTATACTCGACACCCTTGGGCCGCGCAGTCGTTCCGCTTGTGTAGGCGAGTGCGATGACGTCATCTTCACTGGCCGCCTGCGCTTCCAAAGCCACCCAGCCCTTACTGCCTTGCTGTTTGTCGTACTGCAAACCCTCGAGCACGGCTTCGTCGAAGGGACCGCTCAGCTCCCCTTCACCAGCATCGGTGTCCGTGTCCACGAGTATGGGAACCGAAGGGCTTGCCGCGCGGTAGCTGTCGAGCAAGGAAACATACTCGGCATCGGCAATGATGATCTCCACCTCCGAGTGTTGGAGAATGTAGGTTATATCGTCGGCCTTGAGGCGGTAGTTGACAGCTGCGGAGGAAGCGAATGTCGCGAATGTCAGCATCCAGTTCTTCGTCCAGAATAGAGCTTCCACGCTCGAAAACTTTCTTCGGCCTTCTGAAACATCGCGTCCCACGGTCATATCCCCTTGACAGGCCCCTCTTGCGTATGCCTGTTGTACCTGAGTCCACGCGTTTTACCGGACCTCGCTCCCCCAACTAACGCGTTGCACTCAAACACGCATGACGCGTCAATCGTCCAAGCGTGCTCTCTCCAGCTCTTAACCAACAACCGCCCAACACCGCCAGATTTCCTCAACCATATTGTTTATAATATCCACGTACCGATATTCACCGCCCCCGCCGCGGCGATGCCGAACAAGCTCTCGAAAAACGCCGGCGTGTTGGGCGCAAGGATTCCGACGCGCTTGTACCCATGCTTCTTGAGGAAGTAGGCCAGGCCGCGCGCGCGGTCGGCAGCCTCCTCGTACGTGCGCCGCAGGATGCGGTTGTTGGCCGTGACGTGGTAGATGGCTTCGGCCTTTTGTTTTTGGGGCGGGGGTGCGTGCGTCAGCTTACTGTAGTAATAATCTTGAATTTGCTACAAAGAAAACGTGTGACGAATGTGCTGGACTGTGAGAGGATTGTAGGGTAAGACCATTCATTCTGCGGTTGGGGAGAAGCAATGCGGATGTTGGCGGGGAGGTTTGGTATTTGGGAGGGAATGTGCGTTGCGGGGCGTTCTGGGAGGGAGGGGATTGCGCCAGTACATTTGGTTCAATTGCCGCAGCGCGCGGCAGGAAGCTGGTGGGCGAGAGGGTGTGGAAGTTGTAGCGATGGCTATACTCCTTCGCGTCGTTGCTAGTGGTGTTGTTGTCGTCGCCGCCGGAGGTGCTGTGCTTAGCCGAGGAAGTGGCAGCAGATGAGGGGAAGAAGTGCGCTGCGAGGTTCTGCAGCCGGAGTTTCGCGCTGGACATGGCGGGCGGATGTTCAATCAAAAGTTCACTCCAATGCGTGCAAACGAAGAACGAGGCTCACAAGGAATGTCGGATGGATGGTGGTGATGACGAGGTGGGAAGTGGGCAGGAATTTTGGATGCAGGGAACTCGGGCAAGTTGCTAGAAACACCGCATGGGGAACCGGGGTTACGGAGGCCCAGTGGAGGGCTTGTGGTAGCTGCGTGCTACCACGTAGCCGCGAATGGGGCCAACGACGACACATGTGGAGGAATGTGGGGAAGCGGAATAAGGGTCGTAGATCGGCGGGCGGCGAGTCAGGCTTATGATGTATCAGTCAGCAGTGCACCCGAGCCTCCTCCTATCATCCGAAGTGCGTGCGAGACTAATTGCCGAATGAACGCAACAGAGCTCAAGGTTTCACTGCCTAAAATTAATATCAGTTGTCTAGGTTTCCACTGCCTATTTTCCATAGTACTGGTGGTGTAGTGACTGGGGAAGAGGCTTTTGCAGTATTCCATTCTTTGAAATTTTACCGCAAGCCATAAGCGGGGAAACAGCAAAATAGGTATTTTTGAGAAGCCGATTTGGATTGATTGAGCATATCCATCCGATGCCTCCCAATCTCGATCGTTGAATTTTTCGTGTGCCGGCAAGTCGAAACCGAGAAAAGAGGAGCTTCAAGACCGTCTCCACATTCCCATGCATACGCGCCGAACCGTGTCCACTACCCTTGCACTTGAACGAGCCATGCCACCGGTGACCGTAACCCGAATCTAGTAACCGTACTCGGCAAGCTGAGTCTTGACCTTCTCGTCGACCTTCGCGGTCTTCTGGGCATCCGAGAGCTGTCTCCTGATGGCCTTCTTGCGCTCGTAGTAGGCAGCGCCCTTGACCTTCCTCCTCTCCTCGAGCCTGTGTCACGCCTGTCAGCGACTGACCTCCCGCGATTTCTGGAATCCTCAAGTATACGCACCTGGAAACGACATCCTGGTACTTCCAGCCGAACTCGTGACCCAGACGACCGACGGTGCAGTACTTGCGGCCGGGCTTCAACCTGAGGACGCGGAGAGCCTGGGGAACGACGACGCGCTTCATGTGGTCGTAGGGCTGGGGAACACCCTCGAAGGTCTTAAGACGCTCCATGGCGGCGGCGCCGCGAGCGGTCTTGTGGGGAATCATGCCACGGACGGTGCGCCAGAACATCTTGGAGGGAGCGCGGAAGTGGAAGGGGCCTGAGTGATGGAATCAGTACGGCGAGCGTTGGAGCGCGAGTAGAGAGGGACTACTGACCACCACGGGTGGGGTTGTAACGGGTCTGCTTGCGCAGGAAAGCCGAGTACTTCACTGTTGTTGTACTCCATGTCAGCCAAGCTCCTGTGGTCGAATTGGTGCTGAACCACGCAGAATCGCGCCTGATGCAGCGTTCTGGAAAGGTCGCAGGTGGTGAACGTACACTTCGCGCGGAAGAACTCTCCGGAGATGTTGAGGGCCTCGCAGCGGACGACAACGATCTTCTGGCCGTTGAGCAGCTGCTTGGCCACGGTGCTGGCCAGGCGGCCAAGCAGGTGACCCTTGCCATCGATGACAATCACAGGCTCGAAGGTCGACATTGCTAAGGTGGTAGTGTTAGTGGATTGTCGCTGTGTCGTCGGTCGTCTCAAAGCGCGAGGTCGTGAATTTCGAACGGGCATTTCGCGGCGGCGGTGCCAGCAAGCGAGTCCGGCTTGGAATAACTATTCGCCGAGTCGTGGCCAAAGGCCGCCACGTCTCTTTCTGCCACCCGATTCCAACCGCATCTTTGTGGCTCTTGCGCGCGAGATTGCTGCGTGCGACCGTCCTTCATCTCTGTAACGAAGCCTATCGCCATAATCCCCAACGCATCAGTCACAGCGTGAGGCCCTGTCGCCTACTTCTCCACCCAGCCCTGAATACACACCTTCCAAGCATACCTTATCCCTGCAAAGACAGAACGCTTGCCGTTTACATGCGCAGCAGAGGTTTGATTTATCTCATTTCTCAATCACTCAGTAGTACGTGCACTCGTCGCAGGACAGAACTTGATCGCGGAAGAAATGGCGGGATAAGTATGACATTCTTCACCCAGCAGGACGCGTACAGTGAGCAAGCCAGCTACGTAGGGACTTGAAGCATCTGTTCCGATATGGAAGTGTTTTTCTGTGTAGAAACAGTCCCGATGACAACTTCAGCTCCCCATCGACGAAGCTTGGATTGGGTTTAGAGTATCCTTTGTGCTGTTGCTTCCGCAACCCATTGTGCCGCCTGCCGCGCTTCCCGTCCGACTCAAGTGTGCTCTTTCTGCGCTTCTGACGTCATTGCAATCTTTGCATCTGGACTCAGTTCTACTCCTCTCTTTCCAATATTGTCTGCGTATCAATAGTCGCCATGATTTTTTGGTACGAATGGGCATACTCTGGCTGAGGGCTACTTGGCACCTCTTCAGTACTGCCTAGTCTAAGGTCGCTCACTTCAGAGGCAGCCTCAACTTTCATTTGGGTCTCTTAGCTGGTGATGCCCTCAACCGGCGAATTTTGGGCATTTTGGGCATTTTGGGCACTGTTCAAATAACCTTCCTCTGTTGGTTTTGGACATTGCTCATTTTGGAGACAGCGTCAACTTTCTCTCCAGATTCCTCCTCTTTCGACTCAGTACGGTGGTTTCTCTCACCAAGCGGAGCCTTTTCTCTCCTCTGATAACGCGTCGGACTTCTCTCCCGGCTGTACCTTGGAATGTAAGAGTCAGTCATCTGACGCCGAGGGCTTCTTGATCTCTCATGCCGACATAAAGAGTCGCGTCTGTAGTGACGTGGAGGCCTGCGTGACCTGTTCCTTCTGTGAGCAAGATGGTCTGTCATATTGGCCCGAAGCGCAGAACTCTGTCAACAATGTCTTCATATTTAAACACTACGCCAGTATGTCTGTGTTGCCCTTCCCCACGGCCATGCAAACATTTTCCCTCTCTTTCTCCTTCCGTGCAAACTTTCTTACTTTCAGTAGCCTTGAGAAGTTTACTAACCTTTTGCCCACCACACTGGCCTGCACGCCAGGGCCTGTGAGGTAACAAATCTGCACCACCCTCCCTGCCTTTTTCTTCTAAGATGCAGACAGCTCCCTAATCTTATGTGCCTCATCAGGCATATTGGCTGCAATGAAACACGTCTCAAGGTGCGCGAACATTCGGGCCGCTCTACCCCATTGCCTTCGTCCGAGGCCTGGTATCTGAGGGGGCGGCGCCTCTTGAGTGGGATGAGGTGGTGGCGGCGGTACCTGCATCTGGGCATTGGACGCCGTCCGGGACTTCTCCTTCTTCTTCGCCCCTCTCTTGGCCTTCTCGGAGATCCAAACATCCAAACCCTCGTGGCCGCTGGATTTCTTGGCAGTCCCCCGGGCTCGTCGGGCTCGTCGGGCTCGTCGGGCTGGAAGCGTCTGGATGGATTTTGAAGGCATCTCGGGCGGCATGCACACGTTCGCGTCCTGCGATGACAGGACTTCCTCCTTCTGTTCGCGCCCGGTTCCTCAAGAATAATATGCTCCCGTCGAACACAATGCCTGCGGCCGCAAAGATGCGAAATCGGGTACACCAAGGCGCACGACCTGTCCCGTTTAAAGCAGCGCGCGAAGATGGCGTCGCCAAGCGTACTCTTCATGTCCAATTCGCAATACCGATATCTTTTGGCGTGGATGCGTATGGCGGTCGTGGCCGTGTTGGTACTTGGTAAGCTGCTTGAGGGATGCCAGTCCAGCAGTCCTCCTCACCTGCGGTGGTAAATCTGGTCTTTCCAGTGGTGCTGGCGGCGTATATTCGAAGGTGGGTGTCTGCAAATTGGACCCGCGCCATCATTACGGTGTCGTTATAGAACGGGCAGTCGCCATGCGTAGACATCAGAAAGGGATCCCATGACTCCTTCTCATCAGGTGTGTGGGGCGGGAAATCAGGGGCCCAGGCGGCGGTGTCTGCCACCCTTCTTTCTGCCGAAGGGGCTCCAATCGTGTCCAGGACGTTGTCAGGTATGTCGCCAGCGTCGATTTCGGGGCGGGCAACGCCCTCCAGCGCGGCCAGAGCGTCATCGTCCAGAGCGTCCTCATCCGGAGCGTCGTCGTGGTCAGAGGCGTCCTCACTGAAGGCATCTTCGGTCGTCCAGGCCTCCTAATCCAAGCCAGCTTCCGCCTCCGCGTCGTCAGCCTCTTCACGTAGGGCAGGCAGCGCCCCCAACATTAGATATTGCGGCCTTTGCTTTTCCCGCGTGCCAGCATGGCGTCCTGGCTTTCCACGGCGGACGAGGGAGGAATGCTTGAGAGAGCAGGAATGGCTGCTTCGCGGTGAGGACAGGCTGTACATCGAGTCGGGGGTGGTCACGCGGGTAGCTGTGCGCGCCCCTCACGAAACGCCATCTTGACGCTCAAGCCGTGGCTCGCGACAGTGGTGAGGAGGAGGGAGCACTCAAAAGCCATTGATTTTTAGTTTTATCTGGAAGTGTGCGAGCGTGGCGGGCAGGCGCACTGAATGGGCAGGCGCGCCGAATGCGGGCTCCGCCGCTGCAGCCCCGTTCCGGGTGAGGGCATGTCGCCCGCGAGAGGAAGCTGCTATCGTCCATGGGAAGGGGCGGGTGAAGATGTAGGTGGTTATTTCCCTAAGCATTTTTATCGATAGGAAGCTGAAGTATTCGTCCGGACGTTGAGATTTATTTACTCCCTACGTGGGTAGCTTATTAGACTTTATACTACCATAAGTCCCCCCTCAGTTCCCCCTCAGTTCCCCCAGTTCCTCCGCCACCACCACCACCACCAGCAACAGCAGTAGCGACAGCCGCACCACCACCATCAATAGTAGGGTCTCGCGGTCCCCTCTCACCATGAACGACAAGTCGAGTGTCCAGTGAAGCCAAGTGACGTATGGCAGTAGTTGTGTTTCCTTGTAGCTCCGTGTGGGATGGCAAAACAAATGGCAAAAACTAAGGGGGCTCACAGGGCTTTCCCACCCTCCCACACGCTCTCAGAGATAGGCTCTATAGGTACCGCGTATTTATTTAGCAAACGTGACTCGACATCGAAACCCTTACCCTATGTCGGACGCGTCACCCTAGTGCTTTGTCAACTAGGCCGTTTGTGACTGATATCGCGCTGCTTGGTGAAAGAAATTCTACTCTAAGGGTTCATATATGGCTTAGTGATGGCCGTCACCAAGGATATCTAACATCCAGCGTCCGTGCGTCACCGCAATCCATCTGCCCTTCCACTCAGAACTGGTACAAAGTGCTCAAGCATGGTACAGGCCAGATAGAGCCTCAAGGAAATAAGTAGGATGGGGGGCCTTCAGCGACGGACTCCCACCTCTTCGTGGTGCTGGGGACTAGTAAGCTCTCGATTGAGCTGTAGCCAAGAAGAGTCCAAATTCAGGTGTGTTCCACACTCTCTTTCATTTACCATAGAAAACCGAAGAATTAGGGGAAGCGGGATTCTCTTTGACCCTGAACTACTCACCATCAATTCCACTCCGTTTCCCATTGCCAAGTCCGCCCAGTTCTCCGCGACGCAATGTCTTGGACGGTGGCGTGGAATAGAAGGAGCGTGGAAGAAAGGGCAACGTGGATCCTCCCAAACAGTAGACCAAGCCTCAGCAGAGTCCAAGAATCTAGGCGGAGACGCAATCAATGCAAAAAAAAAAAAAAAAAAAAAAGAGCACGACCCAATATTTCTTGCCGAAAAGGCGTGGTGTTGCGCCACACCACACCGGCCAAGACTTTTCGCCCAGGAAATGTCTTGGTCCTTTCCGACCACCTCCGGAACAGCAACTAGAAAAACTAATCCAGTAAATTCCCGTGTTCCCCAGCCAAGAGGGATCATCGCGCAGAGGAAAAAGGGCGTTTTTCCGCTCGGCAAATTCCCACTCTCGGCGCCAACAGCCAAGGAGGAGGAGAGGAGGGGAGCAAGGCCAAGGGCGGCGCCCTTGGCGCAAAAACCAAACCAGTGACATTGGCAGTCAACCACAGAAAAAGAGATGACAAGGCTCTTTTGACGCCATGCCGAGCTGTGACCCCCCCACTCATTCGCCCCGGCAGGTCCCGTGGTCACGCGTTCGGCTTTTTTTTGTTCGTATACAATTCGTTTATGAAAGTTGCTTCTCGTTTGCGGGGGGGGGGGGGGGGGGGGGGGGGGGGGGGGGGGGGGGGGGGGGGGGGGGGGGGGGGGGGGGGGGGGGGGGGG
>JAJMVL010000160.1:0-67268 GCA_023082095.1 Dothiorella sarmentorum
ATAAGAGGGGGGTAGTTTACCGATAGTAAAAAAGGGTAGTCAAACTAAGGAAAGGGGTAGTCCATTTATACTTTTCCGTTCACAAAACCCCATCTCCTCAACTTTGCACTTCACTCCTCCCATAGTCGAAAACCCCTTCCAGCACCCATCGCGACAATCTCTGGCAGAGAGGACAGGTCCCTGGTCCCCCAAGCGACCCCAGTCTCCATTCCTTCGAATGGCGGAAATTACATACCCGCCAAGCGGAGCAGTTCACCATCTATCTTGATGATCTTGAGAAGCATGTCGATCAGCTCCCTCTGCTCATTGAATCGGAGAAGCAACTCAAGGAAGCACATGGCGAAAAGGACAAGTGCGATGAGCGGGAGGGCGTAAACCAGCCAACGGAGCAGCTGTTGCACCGTGAGGCCGGCCATGGCGTTTGTTATTGGAGTGTGAACTCGAGTGGTAGTTGCTTTGAGGTGTATTTGTTGACCTTGGTGGATGTTGGTTTTGAGAAGTGTTTCGTACGAGGCAGGAAGAGGTGTGGTATCGACGTGCTATTAAGTTTTGCTGATGGAGGAAGCTTTTCGATCTGATCTTTGGGGGACATCTGGTATTGTTGAAGCTTATGTATGATATTCCAAGCCTTCACCGTAGAGCAGATGGAATATGTGGGCCTGAAACAAATGATTCACGTAGTTCAAAGGCGTCGAACCTCAGAACTGCCTGGATGAGATCTCTTTGTTGTTTCGGGAAACCAGCATCAACTGTCTCACAAGAATTAAAAATAAAATTCAAGCTCATTGGAGAAGCTGCACGGCGTCACAGCCAAGGTCGCGGGTAATCGCAGCAGCTTGTTCGGCCCAGAATTAAAGACACACCTAAACGGTTAGGTTACCACTGCATTGAACTTACATTAGCAAAGAGGGCGAATGGGACTGACACGTCATAGATTCCAGCGACATCTGTCCGCCTGCGCGCTGCTTTATAAGCTAAAGCAGCATACCCCGCATTTATTAACGCCGACGTAAACATCCCCAAGGCCAAGCTGACCATTACAAAGCATATATATCGCAGGAACTCCCCAGTCCTCCAAAGCCAATCCGCATCCCTTCCCAAACCCCCAAACCCCATCCGCGTCCACCATGCCCGAACTCACCGGCAACCCAAACCAACACCCCATCTCCCAATTCTCGTCCGAAATCACCGGCCACTGCCTCTGCGGCAGCATCCACGTCACCATCCGCGACGCCGACCTCTTCACCAAGTGCCGCGGCCACCTCTGCCACTGCGCCAACTGCCGCAAAGTCGCCGGCAGCTACGTGTCCAGCAACCTGATGATCGAGGAGGAAAAGGTGACCATCGAGGACCGCGACGGCACGCTCAAGGAGTTTGTCGACACGCAGACCGGGAGCGGGCAGCCCCTCGGGCGCTGGTTCTGCGGCACGTGCGGCAAGTGAGTGAAAACGGGTGCCCCGTGTGAGACATCCCGGAGTGCGGACGCTGATTCGTTCCCCCCCACCCACCACAGTCCGATCAGGTCGGTCGTGCCGGCGCTCAAGGGGAAGGTCATTCTCAAGATGGGCATGTTTCCGCGCATCCCGGCGCCGGAGTGCGAGACCTTTAGCAGTCATCGACATGATTGGCAGGGCGTGCATCAGGGAATGGATCAGTACAAGACCAAAATCTTTGGGGAGAAGTTGGAGCCGATGAATGTAGCTTAAAGAGAAGCAGAGGGTATTTGCGAAGTTGTTGAAGTACTGGGTGTAGCAGGTCGAGAAGGAGGGTCGTCTGTGGGTGTGTTTGCTGGATGTTCGTCGGGGAAGGGATTGAGCGGTGATATTGGCGACACGGGAGAAATCTCGGGCAGAGTGCAGAGTGCCGGCGGGCTGACAGAGATTTGGCTGTTGGGGGAACCGGGACAACGGGGTGATGTCTGAAGCAGAGGCAAACTTGACTCAAACGCTCTGGAGCACTGATGGGTGTCCGCCGGTGGTAGTGCTGCAACCTGTCCTCCTTCTTCCATGTTTGCTTGACTGAGAGGTTCGTATTGTCTTTGGGTAGACCCTAATTGTGTGTCTCCCATGTTCTCACCTTCGTCTTGGTCAACCCTTTCATAGACGCCCTCTCTCAACGGAGTAGTTTGTGCAACTTCACTGTCCACCTCATCGATATCTTCAGAGGCTTCAAGCGGCGGCTGGTTCCAGTCTTGCTGCAACATGCCACTCCCAACATCAATACCCCACCTCCATCTTCCCTGTTGAACCTCCACATCTGCGGTATTCCACCACCCCAGGCCAGCCTTCTCCTGCCAGATATCTGTGTCTTTGACCGAAGAGACTTGTTCTTCCCGGAGGCGCCGCATGAAATTGCTGTTGGCTAAGAGAGTGAAGCGCGCTGCTATAGAGTCTGGCGCCTTCGGCAACAGCGATGAGCTGGGGAAACGGAAAATTATCCAAAGGAGACATCATTAGGACCAGGTTATCGACAATCCCATCTCTGTTTCCGAGACTGGAACTTGAGTTCAAGATCCAATGAGTGAATTGATACTCCCTTTCCCTTGTGACGTCCGATTCCATCCAATCCTGGTCGTCGTAGCCATCTAAATCTCTTAGAAGATTGATATCGGTGCCCACCTGGATGCTTCGCGAGCTCAAAACGGATTCAGATGTGTAAAGACCTGCAGCGTGGATCTTGAGAGCATGGCGAGAGAGGAAGCTACAACGGCGAAGCCAATCTTTGTCTTTGTCCCTTTGGAGGTGTTCCAGAGTATTGGTATGTCGCGGATGTTGAACTGTAAGGCCTGCTTCCTCGATGTTCTTCGCAGGCTTCTGTATGAAGCAACCGATCTTATGGCACCATCGACTCCCGAACAAGCGTAGCTCAGAAGAACCAAGATGCCGGTAGAAGAATATGATAGTACTGGCGCCAGAATCGAAGAGTCTTTGCATAGGCCATCGTGTGCGTCTGAGAGCTTTTGAAGAACCGCCAATCCAGATATCGCTAAGCAAAATGCTGCTATCAGTCCGGTCTTGGAGGCCATCCGGAATGCGAAAGGACGCCACCCAGCATGATTTCGGTAATCGATGATGTGTGCCGGCGCATTTTGGGCGGAGCATAGATAAGTGGCGCCGAGGTCATCGAACTCAATAACAGGCGACGTTCTTTCCGACCCAAGACGGAGTTTGCAACGAATGTGTGCAAGCGCGTTCTGAAATGTCTTGTCGCAGGTTACCGCTTGGCGGCCAAAACGATTCTCGTCTCTGGTATCCGAAGTCTTGAAGATGGTAGCTGTGGATGCAATGGAACCTGGATCATCTCGAAGGAAAGTTCTTGGTCTCAGCGATGTGGCCAGTAGGGCACTGGTAACCCCTGCAAAGATAAGAATAGCTTGCAAAGCACGTAACGAAACCCTGAGAATGGACATCCTAGGACCAGGGGTGCTTATGGAGCCGTCAACAAGCTGGGTATCGTGAATCCGAGTGAAATAACTTATCACTCCTTGGAGTATTTTTGTTGCAAATCCTTCTACATCGGACTGGAAAAGGCTAGGGTTGCTCGTGTACGCCTTGATAGCGGATTCGTAACCACCTCCTGCCAGGGCAGTGAAAAAAGGATCAAGCGGTGGGAAGTCCTGGTAGCTCTCAACCAGATCTTGCGTGTTAGACGTGTTGAGGCTCTTCCAAGAACGGATCTCCGGTTGAAGCCGGGAGTCGATGGGGTAATTTAGATAAATCCATAGTACCTCCAACGGTACGCGGATATCTAACTCTCTTCGAGTTGATGAATCCAAGGAGTATTCAATTATTGCACCCGAAGTGGCATTCGCTTCGATCTGAGCTTCTTGGACGGTAAATTTTGGCGAACATACCAGGCCGACGGGCGCAACAGTGCTGTAACTTTCCTTATACGCGACTGTCGCCAACAGTCGTGAGTCGTTCGGTCTCTTTGAACACGACGTGAAGTTGAGCCAACCATTCGCTTTGTGGTAAACAGCAGTCACAGGGCTCCGGATAGAATCACAACCTGCGCAGGAGAAATCTTGGGGATTTGCGAACAGGTCTGCCCTATCGACATCTGGGTTTGTCTTCGCGGAATAACGAAGTTGTTGGCATCCCATGTCTACTGTGATTGACGAGACATTTGCTTTGACAGTTGTGTTGGCTGCAATGGCTGAAAATTTGCTTTCGTTATTGGCGATTGAATCAAAGACATGCTCGTCTTTAGTCCATGGTCCGAAATGGCCTGGAATGATGTGCCCGGTCAAGGCTTCCACATACGGAGAGCTGGATTCGAGGTCAAACGATCTCGTCAAAGTACCATTTGGATTGCTTAATGTGCCATCAAAGTCGAACCGAGACGTCTTTTGGATAGTGGTCTCCTTTGATACGGTGGCGTTGACATCGATGTATGTGAGTGTGTTTGCAGTTGTGGTAGCCAAGCCTGAGAGTAGGCCGACGGAAAGTGCCAGCAGCATTGTCCAGTGCTTTCTCTTTGCTGCCTTGGCGGCAGAGACGATTTCGATGTCGTCGATATAATTGAGGAGGATCGAATCGGACGCATGTGCCCACTTCCCACTCGTATTGGCCCAAGGCACAATTTTCTTGACGTCTCCAACGAGGCATTTCCAAATGAAGCCAAAAGTAACGGCACAAACAGTAGGAAGGTATCGCGACACAAATACTATGGTTGCCTGGTCGGTCGCGATCCCTTGGTTTTTCTTCATCCAGACATCCAGGGTTTCGAGCAGCGCGGAGAAAGCGAAGCATGTGAAGGCCAGCAGGAGAGCGAGAGACTTTCGCAACATTTGCGGAATCCACTCATCGTGCGCATTTTCGTTTGGGTTGGGCTGCTCGCGAGATTCGTCGAGGTTCGAGGAACGTCCTTCCCCAAGCATGTCGCTCCGCTCCTCAGCTACAACGGCAGGTCAGTCATCGTTGACGATTTGACTATTGGTGCGGGGGAACTAACGTAGTGAGGTCATGGTCCCTGCTTGTATGGTGTTTACTTTCTCAGTGGTTGTGCTAAAAAGGTACCGGATGTGTATCTGTCTGAGCGAGGAGGGAGCCCTTCAGTGGTATACACAGAGTACCATGCTCGACCAGAATTCAAGGCAGAAAAGGGAGCACGACAGTGTGCCACTGTTTCGTTTCATGGTTTCACAATGTCAGCCAGATACCCTTGAGCAACCGCGCAACTGCGGCTTGGGCGGAGCGGTACTACTTCAACACTCAGCTCAGGGGGCATTCAGCCTCGCGGTTGTATCTCCTCCTAGATTGGTAGGTTGTACGGTAAACATCATGGCTTGCCATTGCTGGTTGGGGCTGACAGCTGAGATTGAGCGACTCTGGTGGCTGTTCCAACTTGGTGAATTGCATGCAGGGTTGCAATAGTCGAGCAAGCAAGCACGGGTGAGTTAAACCTTCTGGCCGCCGAAATAACCAGGATGAAGATGCACGGGTTCGTAATCCAGAAAGATTCAGACTGCCGTCATGTGATCCTTCTTCAAGTTCTCCATCCGCGGACATGGGTGGAACGCTGTCCCATCGCTTGACACAGTCAACGTACTGGGCGAGATTGATAAGTACAGAGCACAGAAGCGGAAGGACTTCGTGTGCAGGCTGTACGTCTTCCATAAAAACAGGCTGAAGCTGGACGATGAGAGATATGCCGAGGGCTTGCCCATGCGTTTCGATACTGAGCTGTACGGAGCATGGGACGGATGGTTGACAGAAACGGATAACTCGGCCGATTTTTTTCCAACCCAGCGCCAGGTGTTTTTCTTTCAAGGATTACTTGAAGTAGCACAGCAACAATGGCATTCCCATCCCTCAGTATGTCGGACCAAACGGTATCGTACGCCGGCTCGAACACGATAGGGGGGACGCCTCGAGCGTGTTGGAAAGTATAACCACGAAGCGCGATCCAGACAAGCTTCTCGCCTACACGAGATGGTGAATCGCACGAAGAACGAGTCAGGCTAGAATCGACAGAACGCAAGGTGCGGAAGACCAATTACTTCGAATTCGACGGCAGGCGCAACGGGCTACTGCTGGCGAATATCTGAGTTGCTGTCAGCCGAGCGGTACATGTGCGTAAAACAGAAATGATGGAGAACTCTCGAAAGAACCAAAGACCAAATATATTAGCCCATGCATTGCCTATAATTCCACGCAGAGCTGGCTGAGCCGTATCGTCGCCTAGAAACGCCCCCATCCCTTTCCGTACTATTCCCGCACAAGTAGAGTTTTCATCTTGTCCTGCTTATCCGCCTGACGGATGAGCGGCTTGCGCACCATCCTAGAGCATCTGTGGCCTCTAACATATACACGCCTTAATCCTTATTTCCCGGTCTGGTCGCACGTGTAACGCGTTCGTGGAGGGTCGCCGGCGGCGGGCCGTTTACCGCTTGCGCTCGAAGTAGCCGGAGGAGCTCATGAGGGCGACGCTCTGGTCCATCACAACCTCGCCAACCCACAGGTAGTTGTCAAGCCACTTCTTCACATTCTCCGACTCGGTAAGGGTGTCGGGTTTGACACTGGGCCTAAGAGTCCCCGGAAGAAGCGGGCAAATGTTAGTCACTGTTCTGCATTCACCTACCACGGTCCTCTAGCAGATGGGCGCAGAAACGGACGGCACGGTGCGCAGGATTGAGGCGGGAAAGGGTGGAAAGCATACGTGAGGCCGGTGGAACGCTTGACGCCAGCGAGGAAAGCAGAGACTGGGAAGCTCGGTCAGTCCATCATAATGAAGGGCCGGTACGGGAGGTAAGGGTCTGCGCACGGAGGACGGCGTCGAAAGCGTAGTGGGTCAGTCGTCCGAACTGTCGTGATGGTGGTGAGCAGGGCGGAGTGCGTATCAGCTGGTGGACTGACGGGCCTGAGCGACTTACGACCATAGTGGCGACTGGAGCGATGCGCGTGGGCCAGGGAGGTGTTTGCTCGGAGGTGAGGCGGGCAACGCAAGGGACTCGCAAGGGACTTGCAGCGATCGAGAATCAGGCTGCACTGCTGGTAGTTATTTGGATGCGTCGGCGGCTGATCAGCAAGGCGTGATGTGCAGGCGACCTGCGACGGCTGGGACCTGAGGCGGGCGGCTTCGTGAGTGCACGTGCACGCGAGAGGTCAAAGAGTGCCGGACGGACGCGGGCGGCGCCGTTGCAACAGCCAAGACTTTCACAACCGCAGCGACTGGCGGCTGGCGGCGCGTAAGCGTGCGCTGAGCAGCGATGCTGTGCAGCCGATGTTAGGCTCCGTAAGAAGGGCCGGCTTATCGAGTGAGCGAGTGAGTTGCTGTTTCGGTGTGTAACGCTTGTAGCGGGATGGTGGGGTTGGGCAAGCTCCCACTTACTCAATCGGTCAGCCGATTCAGGTCCTTCCAAAGGGTCAACAAAATAAAATGGCAGCCATGGAACCCGCGCGGTCCAGAGAAAAAGTCTCACCTTCACTCTTCATCACCTCGCCACCACAGCCCTCGCATTTTTACTGTCTTCCGTGTTTTCTGCGGAAGTTTCTTGTAAAAAGCCCGTTTTCTGGTGAGTTGTTGGTGCGCCGCCTACGACCGCCCAGCTCCGACGCGGAGCTACCCCCCTCAGCATATTTCTTCTGCGCCGACGCCGCATCGCCCACTCAGACTAACACCACTCTTCTCAACACCAGATAAATACCGCCCTTTCTCCCTCACTTCCTTCCTCACACACCACTTCAACCATGGCCAACTCTCTCGACCACCTGGCCTCCGGCCGCACGCGCACCGAATGGCTGTCGCAGCTCAACACCGAGTACCGCCCGGCCAAGAACTACCGCCGCACCGCCATCATCGGCACCATTGGTACGTCCTCTTTGCTTGTGTGCCGTTGCACGTACTAACTTTGCTCTCTGCAGGCCCCAAGACCAACTCTGCCGAGAAGATGAACGCGCTCCGCAAGTGTACGTTCGCAGCGCCCCCACCAACCTCCGGTGCCAAGCTGACAGCTCCTAGGCGGCCTGAACATTGTCCGCATGAACTTCTCCCACGGCTCGTATGAGTACCACCAGTCTGTCATTGACAACGCCCGCGAGGCTGAGCGCACCATGGCCGGCCGCCCTCTGGCCATTGCTCTTGACACCGTACGCTCTCTTCTGTCCAGCCTCGTGCCACACCCGCTTACATACTTGTGAACTGCAGAAAGGACCTGAGATCAGGACTGGCAACACCGAGGGTGACCAGGATCTCCCCATCAGCGCTGGCGATGAGATCATCGTCACCACCGACGAGGCGTACGCCACCAAGTGCGACAACAAGACCATGTAAGGACTCCTCCACAAGCTTCTGCAGAGCATAGTCTAACGTACGCGTACTAGGTACGTCGACTACAAGAACATCACCAAGGTGATTGAGGCTGGCCGCACCATCTACGTTGACGACGGTATCCTGTCGTTCACTGTTCTCGAGGTCATCGACGACCAGAACATCAAGTGCAAGTGCATGAACAACGGCAAGATCTCTTCCAAGAAGGGTGTCAACCTCCCCAAGACCGACATTGACCTCCCCGCTCTCTCCGAGAAGGACAAGGCCGATCTCAAGTTCGGTGTCAAGAACGGCGTCGACATGGTCTTTGCTTCGTTCATCCGCCGCGGCAGCGACATCAAGGCTATCCGCGAGGTCCTGGGCGAGGAGGGCAAGGAGATCCAAATCATTGCCAAGATCGAGAACCAGCAGGGTGTCAACAACTTCGACGAGATTCTCAAGGAGACCGACGGTGTCATGGTCGCCCGTGGTGACCTTGGTATTGAGATTCCTCCCGCCCAGGTCTTCATCGCCCAGAAGATGATGATCACCAAGTGCAACATTGCCGGCAAGCCCGCCATCTGCGCCACCCAGATGCTCGAGTCCATGACCTTCAACCCTCGCCCGACCCGTGCTGAGGTCAGCGATGTTGGCAACGCCGTTCTGGATGGTGCCGACTGCGTCATGTTGTCTGGCGAGACCGCCAAGGGCAACTACCCCGAGAACGCTGTCAAGATGATGCACGAGACCTGCCTGTTGGCTGAGGTTGCCATCCCCTACGTCAGCGCATTCGACGAGCTGAGGAAGCTCGCTCCCATCCCCGTCCCCACCACCGAGTCCTGCGCCATGGCTGCCGTCAGCACTTCGCTCGAGCAGAACGCCGGTGCTATCCTTGTCTTGACCACCAGGTAATTTTCCTTGTCCACATGTACCATGCAAAACTAACAACTGTACAGCGGCAACACTGCCCGTCTGATTGCCAAGTACCGCCCCGTGTGCCCCATCATCATGGTCTCCCGTAACGCTGCTGCGTGCCGCGTAAGTGCAACCCGTCTCTGCCGTCAGACTCCACCTGCTAACCGCATCAACAGTACTCGCACCTGTACCGTGGCGTGTACCCCTTCTTCTTCAACGAGGAGAAGCCTGACTTCAAGACCGCCCCGTGGCAGGAGGACGTTGACCGCCGCCTGAAGTGGGGTATCATGAACGCCATCAAGCTCGGTGTCTTGAACCGCGGCGATGCTGTCGTCTGCGTCCAGGGCTGGCGTGGCGGCATGGGCCACACCAACACCCTCCGCATTGTCCCTGCTGAGGAGGACCTTGGCCTGGACCAGGACGCGTAAGTGCGTCACATACTTTGATATCCGGACGATTTGACTACGGCGCAGGGGATTGGCGCTCTTGAAGGGCTTTCCTGCAAGAGCATAAAAAATGATGGAAATACGCGACGAATGTAGCGGAGCTAAGGCTAGGATAAAATGATAGACGGAACGGTTTACTTTCTCTGGCGGTAGATTCGGCCTCGGTTATGTCTTTACGACAATGGGATACATTTCTTTTCTAAAGATGACTACCTCGTGCGTGCTTTGCTGACGAATGCCCCTTCTATGATGCCGCCCTGATACTATGTCTAAGTTCATCCAATTAAATCCAACGCAACCTGTACCTATTATGATCCCTCTCTCCCGTCTATAGGGAAACCCGCACTGTTTTATCATAGCTTGACACCACCCGCCTGTAACCTCGCATAGTCCTTCTTCCCAAACCTTTCGTACTTTCCATCCCTCAACCAGTACAGCCTATCGCCCTTCGCCTCCACGACCTCCGGGTCAAGACCGTCCTTCTGCAGCACGTGCTTCTGGGGCTTGTTCGTCCCCGTCACCATCAGCGCCGGCGTCACCCTCACGAACAGCGGAACCGCATACTTCGGCAGCACCCTCCTCGCCGTCTCGGCCAGCCTCTCCAGCTGCGTCTGCTCCCCACCATCCTCCCGCAGCACCACAGCCGCGCAGCCAGCGCGCCCATCGTGCCTTGGCACCAGCACGCCGTATACCACAACCTCGCGCAGCACCTCGGCCCCCGCGTCGCCCAGCAGCGCCGCCACCTCCGCCGTGCTCACGTTCTCGCTCTTCCACCGAAACGTATCCCCCAACCTATCCACAAACCACCACCGCCCCTCCCCATCCCGCCGCAGCACATCCCCCGTGCTAAACCACGCATCGCCCCGCTCAAACACGTCGCGCAGCACCTTGCTGTCCGTCGCCTCGTCGTTGTTGAAGTAGCCCTGGAAGCGGCTACACACGTTCTCCGCCTCGAGTTTGTACAGCAGCTCGCCCGGCGCGTCCACGCAGACGCGCTCGCACCGCCCGGTCCGCGGATCACGCCACGGCCTGCCCGTCTCGGCGTCGACGCGCACGGCGGCCTGGGCGCGGCTCCAGACGAGCTTGTCGGCGAGCCAGCCGTAGCGGCCCACGGCGCCGGCGCCGAAGGCGTTGCCGGCCTTGTTCCACATGCCGCCGGGGCCCTCGGTGGCGGCGTAGAACTCGGCGACGGTGGGGATGGCGAAGCGGGTGGTGAAGCGGGTCCAGACGTCCGGGCGGAGGCCGTTGCCGAAGATGGTGTGGACGCGGTGGGTGGTGTCGAGGGTGGGGTTTGGGGGCGTGGCGAGGAGGTAGCGGAGGGTTTCGCCGACGTATTGGAGGTGGGTGGCGCGGGTGGCGTGGAGGTCGGCGAGGAGGGTGGAGGCGGAGAAGCGGTGGCCGAGGGCGAGGGTGGTGTGGGTGGAGAGGGTGGAGAGGAGGGCGAGGAGGGAGGCCGAGGTGTGGTAGAGGGGCATGCACTGCGTGGGGTGGTGGTTTAGCAGGGTCATCGTCGACGGAAAGGTCAGGTCTTCGACTTACGGTATACAGCACATCCCCCTTCTTCAGCGGCAGCCAACTGCCCACAAACGCCGACGCCGCTCTCGCCTTCCCCCAGCTCACCACCGCCGGCTTCGGCAGTCCCGTCGTACCGCTCGTGTAGATGAGAATTCCCATATCCTGCAGCTTCGCGCCGCTCCGCGCCTCATCCCCCGGCCTGCACTCCTCCTCCGCCTCCAACGCCGCGTCCAGCTGCTCCCCACCAAACCTCACCACCTCGACCCTCTTCTCCCCCAGGCTCTCCGCCACCTCCCCGCCCTCGGCGTACTTTTCGTGCAACGCTTCCTCCTCCCCGACCAGCACCACCCGCGCCGTCGACACGCGCACGCAGTGCAGCAGCGCCGCGCCCACAAGGTTGTAGTTGACAAACGCCGGCACCGCGCCCAGCGCCCACAGCGCGAACCACGCGACGACGAAGCGCGCGCCGTTCATCATGTCCAGCGCCACCACCTCGCCCTTCTTGATGCCGTGCGTGCGCGCCAGCCACCCGGCGTAGCGCAGCGCGCCGCTGTAGACTTGCGCATATGTCCAGCGCTCGAGCTGGACGTTGTTGTTATCACCATTGGGAGTGCGGCGGCGGCGTGGGAGGAGGAGGAAGACGGCGTCGCGCGTCGTGGGGTCGAGCGCGAGGGCTTCGAGGGTGTAGAAGAGGTTGGTTTGGTCGCGGCGCTCGGCGCGGAGGGAGGAGATGGTGGCGTGGGCGAAGGAGCGGAGGAGGGAGAGGTCGTAGGTTAGAGAGAGGCGGGCATTGAGATAGGCGGTTGTGGCGGCGGCGCCGGCGAGGTAGGGGAGGGCGAG
Source organism: Dothiorella sarmentorum (assembly GCA_023082095.1). Lineage (NCBI taxonomy): Eukaryota > Fungi > Ascomycota > Dothideomycetes > Botryosphaeriales > Botryosphaeriaceae > Dothiorella > Dothiorella sarmentorum. Next base: position 11,967 of record JAJMVL010000160.1, read on the forward strand.
GGTGAGGGGGACTGGTGGTGGTGGTTAGATAATGGTGGGTGGTTTGGGGAGGGCGGGACGGACGAGGCATTGCTGGTGAGCTCGAGCTCTGTGACTGCTCTGCGCGAAATGCGCGGGCGATTCCCTGCTGGTTAGGTCCTTGGTTGGTGAGGGTGGGGAGGAGCTGTGGCACAGCTGGTGATGCGGCGGCGGATGAGGTGCTGGACAGGGAATTTAACGGAGCAAGTAGAAGGGAATTGCAAGGGAGAAAGTAGGATTATATTTCTAGCATCATCATTGGGTGTGGGGAGTAGTAGCAGTAATACGAAAAGTCGGAAGTCATAATATAGCTATCAGAAGCGGCCAGCGGCCGTAAAACGAATAGACGAGAGAGATGAGATGAGAGAGTAGATGGCCCGATACACGAGACAGGGGGGCAGAGTCTGGACCAGGCAAAGCGAGGACAAGAAGCAAACAAGAAGCGAGCGTATGGTTGACAAACGACGAGGACAGAGCGGAGAAAGATTGTTTTACCTGCTCAGTGCTCACACGGGCGGCTGCTGTTGGGGGGAGGGGAAGCGGAGAGAGTTGAGTGGTGCGACTCGGCGAAAGAGCTGCGTCGGGAGCCGCCTTCCCGCTTAGCCCTGTCAAAAACGAACTTAGGCTCGTCTTCCTCGCCGACCCTAAGCCCTACCGAACCGACGATGGGGCTGCTTAACCCCGGCGAAAGGCCTCTTCTTGGGTAAAGAACGCACAGAGAAATAATATTTCTGCGGACCCAGCGCCGTCTCCTTGGCGCGGACAAGACTCTGATTAGCCTTGGCGCAGCGAGATATGTGGCAGGACGGGTGCCGGCGGTCAGCAGGGTAAAGACGCTGCAGTAGGTTGCAGGTGGTGGTGGTGGTGGAGGTGGTGATGGGTGGTGGTGGTGCAAAGGGAATGCAGGGATGCATGTGCAGTAGTCGCCCCGATGCCGCTCGATACGATGGAGCCAGCTGTCAGTAATACGCGAGCTAAGTTATGTGTGTATCACCATTAGTCGCTCTCTCTCAAACGCTCGTGAGGCTACGTACTTAAGTAGTGTCTGCATCGCACATCATTACCACTCAAGCTGCCTACCTGTCGTTACAGGAGCCGACTGGTTAATGCAAAAAGACAACATTGCAACAGCTTTTTTTCTCCCCCCTTTCACTAGCGTAGCTGCTGCTGTATTACGAGCTCAGAGTCCTGCTGCTCTCTTCACTCCCACGTCCATGCATCCTATCGTATCCGGCCGTCACTTCGTTATTTCTCCAAGTCGTCAAACTTACAATCTAGACTTTTGAGTACGCCCAGTCATGCTTGATCCCGCCAACGCCCACGACTGACTTTACCGCGGGGTCTGATCGAAGCCCCGCACTATCCCCTTCGGGACGGCCTCCGAGATATGAAGCCTGCGATAGCCGTGCGGGAAAAAACCTTCATCTCGCCAACCATGCATAGGTTATATTGCCCAAAGCTTCCTTTGTTAACTGGAAACGCTCAGGTCTTCATGATCTCGCTGGCGAATTTGCTCCTCATGCGGATCTGCGGGCCGTAAAACACCAGCACCCACGGCACAATGGTGAGGACGGCGCCGATGCCGCCGAGCAGGCTGGACGCGCCGCCGTAGCTCAGGCTGGTGTACATCTGGGTCGTGATGAGCGGGAAGACGCCGCCTAGCATGTTGCGGCAGAAGGACTGGGCCGCCAGTGCCGAGCTGGCGTAGCGGTGGTACACATCGGCGAGGTAGTTAAACGTGGCCAGGTCTGTGCAAGATGTTAGCGCAAGATTCGCCTGGATAGGGGGATGAGGCGACCAGGCGACGTACAGATGGAGAAGATGCCCACGGTGGCAAGGCCAATGGCAATGGTAGGAACGATCCAGTGGATGGAGCTTGACGAGGTCCAACCGAACATGAACAGTCCAATGGGCATGAGCGCGCTCTCTACGCACGCGAAGTACAGGCGGCCCTCGGGATTGTCCACGAGCTTGCCTTTACGCCGGGCCCAGTTCTCTTGAAAAATGCTTAGCAAGGTGGCAAGGATGGCGAAGATGACCATGACGGCGAAGATCGAGTTGGCTTGCCCAAGCGACATGCCGTGTCGAGTCTCGAAGACGAGCGGGATGGCTGCAAGGGTCAAGTAAAGAATTGCCCAGCTGAAGGCGACCCACAGCGAGAAGAAAAACACCACTGGCTCAGTGAAAAGAAGGTGGAAGGGCCGGTAGAGTGAGATGGAGATCATGGTCCACAGGCTGGCGCGCTCCTCGTCCGACTTGACCTTCCATCGAATACGTTGCGGCGTCTTCTTCTGCGGGTCTGCTTCCGACGGCATGTCGAAGTCATAGTAGCCTGCCTCCTCACGTGCTTCGTACCACTCGTTCAGCTTCTTGGCCTTTCTGCTCAGCAGGACGCTTCCACGCGTCTCCTTGAAGCAGATGCATACCACCACCATCAGCACAGCATCCACTATGGTCTGCACATAGAAGATCCATCTCCAAGTCGTGTGTTCTGCAATCCAACCGCAACACAGCGGCCCAAGACCGGTTCCAAGTAGTGCGGCGCCGGAGAACATGGCCATTGGGGTGTTGCGATCAGCTGCGTGGTAAATGTCGCTGACGACGCCGCCAACCATGGTGGAGAAGGTGCTACCTCCTGTTCAAAGTCAGCGTACCGGCTTTCACACGACGACATGCCCACTTACCGACACCGGCGAAGAAGCGAGAGACGAGCATCCCGCCGTAGATGCGTGTGACGGCGCAACAGAGCTGGCAGATGACGAAGAGGATCCCACAAGCCAGGAAGACGGGTTTGCGGCCGTTGATCTCGGAGAAGGGCGCCAGGGCCATGGGAGCAACGGCGAAGCCGCAAGTGAAGATGGTGATGCCCACAAGGCAAGCAACACGGCTGACATGCCATTCCTCAGACATCTGAGTGACGCCGGGGCTGTAAGACCCAGCCGTGAAGGCGGTCATGGCCGTGGCGACGCAGGATACCCAGAGGATGATGGACTTGTGTTTCGGCGACCAGTCGAATGGATTTCCGTATTTCTTGAGGTTGGGACATTCTGGCGATGGCGGGGCGCCCTCGTAAGGGGGCTGCAGACTCGAGGGGTGCGGCAGGTCAGTCTCGAATGTCAGGTAGTGGTGTACAATAGGCCGGCGTGAAGTGTCGTCCAAGGTCGTTCTCCGGGAAGTTTTGTCCAGCTCCTTCTCTGGATCCGGTGTGATGGGGTCGCTTATTCCCGTCTCATTTCCGGCTTCCAGGACGGACGATGACGAACGAGGCCACTCGATCTCGGGGTTTGCCATAACTGCGGGGACAAGGCCGCAGGGTCAAGCACCACAACACAAAATAAAAGAAGGATAGAAAGGGAGACGAGAGTGAAGGGGGGGAGCGCCCGAGAGAAGGGACGAATACTTAAAAAGCAGAGAAGCCATTTGCGTAGGACGGAGGCGAAAAAAGGGACCCACTACTGAGCGGAGAGGGTGCGGTAGCGGTCTGGGAATAGGTGCTTATTTCCACGCGCAGGGTGCATTCGATCAGCTACTCCAACTACGCCGCCCGTCGACCAGTGGTTTGGAAGCAAGCAAACGCCAGCCGAGGATGCGATCCGGCCGCCCCAACGGAACCATGACGGAAGCGCTGCCTATACTGCGGCTGTACTAAGCTGTGAACCCCCGCATCCTGCGTGCCTGGTGAGATAAGGCTCCACGGCCCCATCGTCCATCTCGCAGCTGCGGCACCACCCGCGGAATAGAGTCATGCCTACATTAGCTCTTATTCCCGGCCGCAGAACACTACTGAGACGAGCACCGCTAATTGGCCCGCGACCAGTCATGTGGGTGGTTTGGCTTCCCGCCGTAGCTGGAGTTGGGTTAGGGTTTGGACAGGTGTTAAAGAGTGAAAGACACAATCGAGGTACCGTGTACAAGCCTTCTGCTACCCAGCGACCAGGTCTACGGCACAGCTGCGGTTCTTGTGATAGACTTCACTAGTACCAGCCAAGCTTAGTGGATACTTTATGGTGATGCAAAAGGCGCGCACGTGCCGAGTTGGCCATCGTGAAACGGCACGAACTACTCTGCTGCACCGCGAAAATGCTGCAAGAGGTGGCTTTGGCTGAGAGTCAGCATGCGTAAGTGCGTGAGGGTAGCTGGTCGTGATTGGCTGAGCGCAGGAAGATGGCGTTGGGGTGATTTGGAGAATTGGGGTTGAAGAAATTATTGGGGAAGCCGGTGCCGGTTGCCGAACAGGGCTCCGCGGCTAGGTATCCATCGGAAAACCTCAAGCTACGCTCGTCCTATACTACGTAAACACCTTCTAGTAGCTTCGGGCGCTGGCAGCATTTCCAAGCACATTGGCGCAATGCCGATCATGCCTACTGGTGATTTACCAAGGCTTAGCTGCCCTAAGTAGCGCAAGGCTGAACAAAGGCGGTAGCCCTCTCTCACCACGCAATTGGCCTCAATCGACGCCGGCAGAAAGAAAATAGTCGAGCACGCAATCGCAGCCTTGCCAAAAGTAGCAGTGGGCATGGCACTATTCAGCCAATTTCTCGCATCATACTACTGCCCTGAAATTGTGCCCCGCCAATGTCTCCGTACAAATACCCCGCGCTTCAAGGCTTGCGACTGCCGTCACCCAAAGTTTTCTCACCACCTCAACTCTGCCCCTCCAACAACCCCCAAACACTCCAAGGTACGATCCTGCAGCTGCCCGCAAAGCTACCCCTCCACCCCGCTGACGCAGGTTCCCAGCAGATCCACCAACATGTCCGCCGACCGCGCCGAGCCTCTCCGCCTGGGCAGCATCGCCCCCAACTTCAAGGCCGAGACCACCCAGGGCCCCATTGACTTCCACGAGTTCGTTGGTGACAACTGGGTCGTCTTCTTCTCCCACCCCGAGGACTACACACCCGTCTGCACCACGGAGCTCGGCGCTTTCGCCAAGCTCGAGCCCGAGTTCACCAAGCGCGGCGCCAAGTTGATTGGTCTCTCGGCCAACACCATTGAGAGCCACGGCGGCTGGATCTCGGACATCAACGAGGTCTCTGGCAGCAACCTCAAGTTCCCCATCATCGGTGACAAGGAGCGCAAGGTCGCCTTCGCCTACGACATGTGAGTAGCGGGAGCGCATTGGGGCGCCCAGGCAGGCAGCTGACGCTTCGGACAGGCTCGATCACCAGGACACGACCAACGTCGACGCCAAGGGCGTTGCCTTCACCATCCGCTCCGTCTTCATCATCGACCCCAAGAAGACGATCCGCACCATCCTCTCGTACCCCGCGTCGACGGGCCGCAACTCGGCTGAGGTGCTCCGCATCGTCGACTCGCTCCAGACTGGCGACAAGAACAAGATCACCACGCCGATCAACTGGGTGCCGGGTGACGACGTCATTGTCCACCCCTCGGTCAAGACGGAGGACGCGCAGAAGATCTACCCCAACCTCAAGATCGTCAAGCCGTACCTGCGGTTCACGCCTCTGCCCAAGGAGCAGACCAGCGCGAACGTGTAGTGGGTTAGTGGCAGGGTTGTGAAATGTGTTTCTATAGTGTAAACGAGCAGCCAGCAAGCCGCCAGATACCCAACGAGATGAATGAAAACAATAGAAATGAGTACCTGCGTCAGTGCGTGCGTGCCCTGCTGCGGTTTCAGCCGATCGCTGTCTCAGGTGAACGTGTGCAGCTGAAGATGGGCGGCGGCGGCGGCGTTTGGCGCAGTGGTGGTGGAGGGCGACGCAACCACAACGGCCTTGCAGCGGGCGGCCACGCTGCTGAAAGCGGCCGTGTGACCAGTCGGCCAGCGTTGTTGCTGCCAGAATTTCTGGCTCTGGTCTGGTCTGGCTTTGTTGACGCGCTGCTGCGGGCGGCCACGGAGCTCCTTGCATTCGCCGTGCGGCCCTAGCGCTGGCTTGTGATTTGCGCGCCCAAACGAACGACGCCAGCCGCGAACCTCCCGTGCGCAGCCCCGTCTGTACTCACTCCTCCGGCACCCCAGCCAAAACTTCTCCCCCTAAGAAACACCCCAGGCACAGCTCCCTCGCGCGCCCCGGTCCACGCAGTACCACTGCCCTAGCGCTGTCTGCCCGTTTGTCCCGTCCGCGCGCCGTTCGCAGCCCTCAGGTAAGGCGCCTCCTTGTGTTCCATGCAGCCTGCCCAACCCCCCATGCCGCACCTATGCGAAGGTCAAAATCTCAACCATCACTGCGGGCCTGCATACTGCCGTCCATGCGCCCGCCGAATTTGTCTAAGACACCCCTCGGCACCAAGGCCAGTCACACAGCCGAGCCGCGCCCATGTCAAATTCGCTGCCGCCGCGCTCCCACAGATGCAAGATCATGCTGCTGCTGGCCGAGACCGAGTTCACCGCAGCTCAAATGACCTAACAGTGCGTTGAAACTGTTATGTACTGTCAATGGTCGTCTTCAAGGGCGGGGCGTCACTATGTCACCCCCAATCGAGGGGAGCGCGGCCTTCCCCCCTTCGCTGGATATCCCTATATTCCTCACCGCGCTTCACCAAGACCTGGTCTCTGACGGTCGATCACCGCGCTGACCATGATTCCACTAGGAGTATTCGGCTTTTCCAAGGATCCGTCTGCGGGCCCCTCGCTGACCTCTGCTTCTCAGCCTCTTCTGCCGTGGAAGAGGTCGCAGCCTGATCAAAGAGAGCGCAAGCAGTCCGCAAGCTCTCAATCCTCGGCCGGCCGCACCGACTCTGGAGTGTCCAAAACTCCACACCCATCTCCGCCCGAAGCAGGCCCAGCCGCCCGCCCAAAGCACATTCCAATCGTTATTCCGCGTTATGTCCCTATAGAGCTCCCCGACAGCCCGCGTAAATCTTTCGAAAGCCCATCCTCCAAGACTCCTACGAGCTCGACCCCCGTTTTCTCGGATTTCCCCTTGCCAGGCCGAAAGCTATCCGCAGATCCCGTCCATTCCAAGGCAAGGCATGTTGCTATCGTGATTCCATCCTGGGCGCAGCCGGTTCAAACTCTACCCGATTCTCCTCTACAGAGTCCAAGCGATTGCCTCTCTCCATTGTCTCCAGTCTCAGCAATCTCCCCACTCCGACTTACTTCCAACAAGACATCGGAAAACAGCAGGATCACCGCCATGGATCCTCAACCTTCTCCGTCGCAACAGTTCCCGGAGCAGCCATTCCGGAACAACTCAACCGCGCACCTCACCCGGAGTGTCAACAGCAGTACTACTAGTCTATCAAAGATGGCCAGAGAAGAAGATGCAGGTCATTCCTCAGTACGGACGCCGGGGCTGTCGACAGGTACGCCGTCTATGATGACTGCAGGCTTGGGCACTCCATCTCAATCAACTTCTGGGCTATCGGGCCTGGTCTGCAATGTTCACCGGACAACTGGCCGTGAACCTCACCCTCTAGTGGGCGCGACTACCACGATTCTTGGCGACAAGCTCTACGTGTTTGGAGGCAGACGGCTATCCAGGACCCGACCGCAGCTTACGAACGATCTCTATGAACTGGACCTTGTCCGCAGACACTGGACAAAACTGCAGACGCAGGGCGACATTCCACCTCCACGGTACTTCCACAGTGTATGTGGCCTCGGCGACACAAAGCTTGTCTGTTATGGCGGAATGTCTCCCGCATTTCTGCCCAACGGCCAGCCAGTAGCACCAAACTCAGCGTCGGCAGACGCGCAGCCGGAGGTGGTCGTCATGTCGGACATTCATATCTACGACGTGCACACGCGGGTCTGGATGAAAATCGACACTTCCGACTCACCGCAAGGCCGTTACGCACACTGCGCCGCAATTCTTCCTTCCTCGGCCGTTTTCTCGTCGACCAACGCGACTCTCTCCGCTATCCATCACAACCCCGCCTCGGCAAGCCACCCGAATTCCGGCACGATCGGTATTGACTTGGATGGAACCGGAGGCGCGGAAATGGTAGTTGTTGGTGGGCAGGACAGCGCGAATCATTACATTGAACAGATCAGCGTTTTCAATTTGAGGAGTCTCAAGTGGATCGCAACCAATAAGCTAGGCCGGAGCTGCGGTGCGTACAGGAGTGTGGTCGCACCGCTTACGACAATGCCAGCTTCGGCAATCGGAGCCGGCGGAAGAAAGGGCGAAATTCCAGCGGACGCTGACCAGGACCTCGACAGCCCCTCAAACGGATCGTCCATGCTGATCTACTCCAACTACAACTTTTTGGATGTAAAGCTCGAGCTTCAGATCAGATTGCCTGATGGGTCATTGTCGGAAAAACCGATGAACGGAACCTTTTCGCCACCAGGCCTGCGCTTCCCTAATGGCGGCGTCATTGCGAACCACTTTGTCGTTAGCGGTACCTTTTTAACTTCATCCAAGCAAGAATATGCTTTGTGGGCGCTGGATCTGCGAAACCTTACATGGAGTCGGATCGACGCCGGAGGTAGCATCTTTAGCCAGGGCAGCTGGAACCGCGGCATATTGTGGAGCCGGCGCAATACTTTTGTTATTCTGGGCAACCGGAAGCGGAGCTTGGTCGAAGATTATAACCATCGGAGGATCAACTTTTCCAACATTTGCATGGTGGAGTTGGAGGCTTTTGGTTTGTATGACAACCCCCGGCGGACGACGCCGAGCTCAGGATACTCATCCGTGAGCTCTCCGGGAATGCCAAATAGCCCATCGGACCCAGCAAGCGGAGGCCGGTTGATTTCGTCGGCGGCAGGAGAGTTGGGAGCAATGGCGCTTGGTCTGCGGGAATTGGCCGACATGGAATTATTGGCTATCGGCGGCGAGCGAATTCCTATAAATTCGCATCTCGTGGCGAAACGATGGGGCCCCTATTTCAATCAGCTGCTGCGCGAAGGAGCATACGCCTCGGATCCTGGCTCATCAGATGCTGCTACACTCAGACCCTCGGGCAGTTCCCACGCATGGCGCAATTCGAGCATCACCATCACACCAAGCATCCGGACAACCAACACCGTCGCACCGAGTCTGGCCTCAACCATCACACCATTTGATCCTCCAAATGCCGAAAATCCGAACCCGACCTCCCGTCCCCGCACTCTCTACCTCCCCCACACGCAGCTCACCCTCCAAGCTCTCGCACACTATCTTTACACCTCCTCCCTCCCTCCGCCAAACTCAACTCTATGCACGCCACAAATTCTGTGCTCGCTCCTCCAACTCGCACGCCCTTACCGCATCGATGGCCTCCTCGAAGCCGTCATCGAACGCCTGCACCTCCGCCTCGACGGCCGCAACACGGCCGCCATCTTCAACGCCGCCGCCATGGCCGCCGGCGGGGGCGAGTCTATTACCTTCTTCAACGGCACGACGGCGGGCCTCCCCTCAGCCGAAGCGCTCGCCAAGGCCCAGCAGTCCGGCACCTCGGATGGCGGCCTCGGCAGCAACCTGCATTCGTCCGCCTCTTCTGTCAGCCTCTCCTCGAGTTTCGCGTCGCAGCAGCGCAAGGGCAGCGTCGTCCCGGGCCTTGACTCGGCGGTTGACGATCATCTCAAGCAACTGCGTCTCAACACGGACGTATCCTCTTCCGTGCCGGACGATGAACGGAGCGTGCGCAGCGCGTCGACGGAGACGAGCACATCGGAGCTTGGGAGCGTGACGGGTAACGGCGAGCACGACCCGTGGTCGGGCGAGATCAGCGCGGTGGTGGGGCTGCAGAAGAGGGGGTTGCGCGGGTTGATGGAAGGCAGGAGGATCAGGGAGATGGGGAGGGGGCAGAGGGAGACGATGGGTGCGATTGGCCCTGGGACGGGGGGATTGCCGACGGGGGCGAGTGAGGAGCCGGCGAGCGCGAGGGTGGGGTTGGGGATTGCGCCGGAGAGGGGGTTGGTTGGATGAGTTACTGTTTGCATCAGAGACGGACGGCCTTTTTTGTCATGTTTTATTTTTCTTTTCTTATTTAGAGATTGGTCCATCACCATTGTTGGTTTTTTCTTTCTTCGTATTCTTCGCTGTTGAATTCGTTTTTATTTTTCTCCCCTGTTCTTCTCCATCCTCTGCTGTTTTTCTTGGATACCTACACACTACCCGCCTTTTGTATGAAAAAGAAGTGGTTTGCAAGATCGTTTTCTTCGTTTTTGCGCGTCTCATCTTTTTTGGGAGGAAAGGTGTAGTAACTGGGCTTTCGGCTTCCTGTTTTGTTTTATGCTAGAATATAACGCAATATATCAAGAAGGGGGCGTCCTCTTTTTTTTTTTTTTTTTTTACTAGCCTTAATGGGTGTCCTGGTTTGGTTTCTCCAGTTTTTATTTGGAGTGGTACTGTTGTTTGTACGAGCTGTTATGCACGGGGCGGATGCGTGAGTTGGACCGTCACGAGTTGGTTGGTTGGTTGGTTGGTCGTCAATGACGTTTTGGCAACTGATTTGACATTTTTCACAGTTGGCATTGGATCGAGCAGCAGCTCTCTCGACCATCAAATGGACGTTCGAACACGGTGACGAAAGGTCTTCGCGAAGTCGTATCTGCCAGAGATCGGGTTATGGAGGCACCGCCGGTGGGTGGCTAGCTTGTTTCAGCGCCTGGTAGTCTTCTTGGCAGGCTTTGGGCACCTTTGTTGTACTTGTGGGGGGTTTGTGTGTTTGTGGGGGATGGTTGTTGGGTGATACTAAAGAGGAGGTGGGGTCGATGGTGGTGGTGGTGGTGGTGGTGGTGGTGAGGAATACTTATGCGATGCCTTAATATCATTGAGGGCGGAGGGAGCTGCGCATCACGTCATGCGGAGGATGTTGATTAGCTGCCCTAATCTGTTGCACTTGTATCACCATTGGCCAACGTCGTCATTACTACCTTACTTCCTTTATGCGAGGTATCGAGGAACAAGAAGCCGATATCGTTCAACCACCACCTGTGAACATCACCTGCGGTCTTCTGTCCAAGCGGGCTAGCGCAGTAGACGTGGCCCAGAACCCAGAACAGGGTGCGTGATGGAGCGCGAAGGAGGTGTTGTATTGTATATATGAAGGTGCAACCGCCGAAGAGGTGCAGATGAACGACTACAGCACGCGCTATGCCTAATCAGGCGTAAGCCAGGTCCTTCAACATCCGTCAATACGCTTACAGGACTCCGTAGGTAAGGTTTTGTTCTTCCTATACCCCAGTGGTGCAGAAACCATAGGACGACTGTTCTGAATACCAAAACATGTGACATTGACCTCTCGTTGCTTACATGTATAGCTTCCCTCAAATTGGTAGTCTGACCTCCTTACTAGTGAATGAGCAATGTCCAATGTCGATGTTTTCAGAGGTTTGGCACGCATTAGGTTCACCCCACTGAACTCGTGCAAGAGCAAACTCAACTCTCTTGGAGAAATTCGGAGTTACCACTGCAACGTGGTACTGGTTTGCTCCCACAGAGGAAAAAACCACGGAGTTGTACCTGGCTGGTTGTGAGTCAACTGTGGGTAGTCTAGTTCGAATGATCCTTACATGAGATGGAAAGGAACCGATGATAGCGCTAATACGCACCAGAGACCAATTCGTCCTTTGTCAACGCGTGTGAAATTCCTCCAAGAGTGGATTCCGATCTCCACCCATTTACCCTTTGCGTGGGCTTTATCCACCTCTTCCCGGGTTGGCGAAAGCAGTACCTGCATAGTGTAGTTGCTCGCGCTTAAGAGAAGGCTGCCAATTATATTTATGACAAGGTGAAAAGCGATCGTAATTCGATCAGTAACGTGGCAGTCACCCTCGAAGATTACTCCCTGTCCGTTATCCGTTCCATAAACCAGAGGGACCCAGATGAGAAAGGACGCGTTTATGCTGAGAACAGTGGCAACGACAGCAACATTGACTGCTATTGTGCCACGCCACCCAGTCAGCTTCCAGGAAATGCGGGCTCGCAATGTCTGCTTATGGCGCTTTCGTGATGAAGGAGGTAACTCAGGGATACCCTCCATCCTTGGATATCCGTTCTCGGTTGTATTGGATGCTCCATGTTGAGGAGGAATGGCTTGCAGGATTAGGGCCCTCGACAGGTTCTCTATTTGTACGCCGATAGAACGATCTGAAAACCTTTGTAACCATTGTAGCTCGTGTCAACGTAGTAGTATATAGAATGGCTTTATATTATGATCCGTATACCTTGGATTCTGCAAATCTCTTAGTAGTTAGTGAGTTATTTCTACCGTTATTACTCCGTAAGTGCAAAGATGGACTGAAAGACTGGAAAAAGAAATGCAACCTCCATGGGCTTATTATCTGCTTGAGAATAAGCTCAGCCTCGTTCGAGATTACTGTGACTGCGCCTCCTGTGCAACTGTACAGGCAACAAGGCTGATAAGGTAGTCAGTACGAAGCCGCTACGTCATTGTGTAAGCCTCGCATACAGAATTAGCTAATCTCTGGAGAGGAAAACAATGAGTTTTGCGAATAATGCTAGCGCGACTAGAATATGGCCATGCCGCAAAGTCAAGGAGTAGTAGCTGCATGAAGTATCGCTCCTTCAAGAATCATGCATGAAATCGAATAGCACGTCTATTGCTCACCACCTCAAACCCGGCCACTCCCCTACCTCCCCTCATGCTTATTCCACGTCGCATTCCTATGCTTCCAATACAACCCACTCTGAATCGCCTTCCTAATCGCATACACCCCACCCACCGGCCACAAATCCAAAACTTTCCTCGCCCACCCGCCCTCCTCCTTAATCCTCTTCTCCGCATCCACATCCACCTTCACCTTCTCATACACGCTCGGCAGCCCCTTCGCTCCGTACTTCTCCCGCAGCGCCTCGTACCACGGGCGATTCGCGTACGTCTGCCAGAACTCGTCTTCCGTGTAGTACGTGTGCGCGTACAGCCACTTCATGCCGCCCAGTTCGCGCAGCTTGGCCTCGAGGTCGCGGTTCAGGCGGGCGAAGGCGTCGATGTCGTTTTGGGCGTGGGTGGGGGCCCAGCCCCAGAGGCCGATGTTGAGAAGGGGCTTGAGCTGGGTCTCGGAGGCGCCCTCGTCGGGGAGGGCGACCTGCTGGATTTCGCGGGGGTTGTTGGGGTGCATGGTCGGGAGGGGGCTCTGCTTGAGCGGGCACAGCCAGAGGGGCCAGATGGCGAAGTCGGCGGCCGTGTAGTCGATGAAGCGCTCGGCAGTGGCGAAGGGCAGGGCCAGGTCTTGGACGACGTAGCGCTTGGATTGGCCGCTGGCGTGGAGAGCGGCGTAGAGCATGCGCGTGTGCAGGAAGTCGTCGAGCCAGCGGCGCGTGAGGGCGTTGAAGGGGAAGTGGAAGTAGTCGAAGGCGGAGCGGCCGACCCAGAAGCCGCCGCGGTCGTATCGGAAGAGGTACTCGGCCAGGGGGATGGCTTCGGTTGTCTTTCTGCCCGACTTGGCCTGGTCTTGGACGTGGAGGTAGAACCATGGATCTTTGGGCGAGCTGAAGGTCTGAACGCGAGATTTCGGCGAGGGGTTGTTAGTCGCGCGGCCCGTTATAACGGCGCCTTCAGTCTTGGAGAACAGGATGCCGTCCACGTAGTCATAGGTCTCAGGCTCCTTGACGAACTGTTCACACAGCTCAACGGCCTCGGCCGTACTGGACACGGGGTGGTAGGTCGTCTCGACGAACTTTTTGGCCTCCTTGAGTTGCAATTCGACCAGCGTCGTGACACCGAAAGTGCCTACAGCACCAGCCGCGCCGTGGAAAAGGTCTGGCTTTTCGGTGCGGGAACACCTGATGACTTCTCCATTGGCAAGCACCATCTCTACCCAATTGATTGTCTGGTCAAAATAGCCATACTTGAACGAGCTGCTCTCGCCTGATGTGCCCGAGTAGCCGCCGCCGACGGTAATGCCGGGAAACTCCATGATAACAGGGGGGATAAGACCGTACTTCATGGTCTCCTCGGCCAGACGATCCATGGGCACATTGGGTTCGACAAGCGCGGTGCGAGATTCAACATCAACTTTCAGCACGTGTGAGAGACCACTTGTGTCAATAAAGTTGGTCTTCCGTCTGGTGGCGGATTGGCGAGTGCTGTTTGTCGAGCCATGTGAGATGCGGAATTTCTCTCCTCGTTCATGAAAAGTGCGGACGTCGGCAGATATCTTTGCGACAGCCTTTGCATGGTCCCCTAGCGACGGTGTCGAAGCACTCGGAGCTTGGGCAAAGAGAGGCGCAATTTGGGAGAATTGGCGGACATTTTGGTTGACAAAGCAACCATTTTGCACACGTGCCAGGGATGTTGATCTCGGAAGTGCAAGATGCTTGCTAGACCTGGTAGCGCAGCCTTCATCTAGTAGTTAGTTTTGCTCGTTGACAATGGTGGTGAAGCTTACGCGCCGATATCGGACGAAGTCCAATGCGCGCAGGGCGTGCACGCAGGACAATTGGACTTGACATTTTGCCCGGTCGAGAAGGCGGAAAAACTGCTGCGAGCCTCTGGAAATCCACCAGGCCTGAGCACAGACCTTCCGCTGATGTAATCCAGACTTAGCGCGGCAGCCTGACGCATGAGGCAGGAACAAACGATACGGAGCCAAAGACATGATGATTTTGAGTTTCTCTTCTCATTCCACGCTCTTGCTCATGATCATGTAAGAAGGCAGCTTGATCTTCCCACCCCTCAGCCTCTTCGCAGGCGGGCTGAACTCATCCTCGCCGTACCCGAGTTTCGTGTAAAAGGCCATGGCTGCCGTGTTGCACCTGAAGCAGGTGAGCATGATCTTCTCCATGGCGCCATTGCGCGCACAATGCTCGACGATTCGCATCAGGTGTCTGCCCAGGCCGCTTCCGCGATGTGCCTCTCCCAGATGTATTTCGTATATGTAGACAACCGGATGATCATCCTCGATGGTGAACATGAACGAAAGGAAAGCAACGATTTCGTGTTCCGTGTCTGTCTGGGTGCCGGCTTCACAACCCTTGCCCTCAGTCCGGATAAGCAGGTACTGCATATTGTCCTCCTTCATTTCAAGCTGTTTCTTTTTCGGGTGCCAGCCTCGAGAGGAATTCTTGTAATCAGCAGCCGAAGTCGACTCGATGAGCCTGAAACAGGCCATGAAGTCGTCGCCATCAAGTGCGGTCACAGGCTTGAGCGCAATCTTGTAGTCGCGGTGCTGGAGCAGCGAGGAGGACGGCGGGAGGAATCGATTGAGGAATGCAGAGGGCGAAAGCGCGTTGATCTTGTCGACAGTCTCTTCGGGATCCGTCTTTGGCGACCTGGGCCTCTTGAGCAGGCCGCCGGGCATGGCGACGGCGTCAATGTGGAATAATGGCAGAAACAAAACGCGGTGGTCGGGAAGACGCGTTTGAGTGGGCGGTGAAGCACGGACGTCGATGACGATGACGAGTGAACGCCGTCGGATGGTCCATCTCTCTCCGCTGCACTCAACACCACCATGCTCTTTCCTCCTCTCCGCTCGCAAACACGCACCTATGCTGTAGCAGCCAGGCCGTCCAGATTCACCGGTCGTAGGAAGGGACCGGCAATCGGGCTCGACCATGTAACCCACCTACTCCCCAACTCGACCGGAAATGCAGCTGACCCATCGCAGTTCATACAGAGGCAGCGCGTGCTGTCATTATGGAGGGAGATCACCAGAGCCCTCCACGGTATGTCCCTTGGTTCGCATACAACTGGAATCATGCTCATCCTTTTAGCAATTCCTCCTTCATCAACCCGTGACGACCTGCACCAGTATGCGAGGACTGAATTCGAGAGGAACCGCAACGTTACGGACATTGTGAGTTCAGGTGCCTGCATAGCCAAAGAAGATGCTGACCGATACCCAGACACATATAAGATACCTAGTATCGGTATGCAGCACTCCAGAACAATGGAAGTCACTCAAGCTAACACGCACTAGACCGGCAAGACCGAATTCGATTCCATGAAGCGCTACATAGATGAGCAAGCAAGATGATTCTCCTTCGGAGCTCATTCAAATACAGCCCCTCGTGATCCATCCTGCGAAAGGAAGTCGCCACGCGTACTAAAATCAAGTACATCGCAGGTAATGCTCATGGAATGTCACTGTACAACATGTTTATGCTTTCAAGCAGATGCTCACTGGTTCAGACACAGAGAAGGTCTCAGTTTCTGGCCGATGGCTTGTTTACCATATCGCTACCAACAAGACACCTGTTGTCCCCGGCCGCATCCTGGTCCAGCGCCTCCCTACTCTGAATAATGTGTCTTCATCATTCTTGTATTCGCTATATTTCATTCCTTAAGAATTCTCTTTTCATCTGCATGAAGACTATATACTATTCGCTTACGACCGCCGCCTCAAGCCAGCATCCAGCCTTGGCGTCCTAAGGAAGGACGGCAATTGAGAATACGCATCCTGCCCTAAACGTGGACTCCATTGGAAAGAGCAGTCCAGGGGGTTTCTCTGCCGACGGAGAATGCGGTCCTCGCCGATGATCAGCAACTCAGCACTACAGCACGGCCCCCTTTTTGCAATCCCAACCTTCGGCCCTCACCTCCCTTTTCCCCCACGGTCGTTCTACGGCGTCCCACGGCAAACCGCCAGCCCAATTGGCCTGGACCAGCACCCCCATCGGTACATAACCCTCGAAACTCAATCGCTCTCCATCAACAACTGCTAACAAGCAGTCGTCTGCAACCGGTCTTGTGGTCTAGTGGTATGATTCTCGCTTAGGGACAACCCTGAGTTGCAAGTTGCGAGAGGCCCCGCGTTCGATCCGCGGCAAGACCCGTTCTTTTTGCTTTTTGGTTGTTGATGTTGGTGGTGGAAAGGGGGAGACGTTGCTGCGTCGCGGGACAGAAATTTTCGGTTGTGGGGACGTGCTTCGGGCCGTGCGGTCGGGCCCGAGCTCGGGACCGACCAATCCTTTTTGTTCATCTCTATGGTGTGTTATGCAGCAGGAGTGCAAAGTGTTTGGCTGTACGCGGACGGCTGCAGCGTTCGTCTATGCATGCTACATTCTTGCATCCGTACGGGTGACGGCTTCAGACGATATTGGGAAGGATGCTCTAAGGTTTACTCACCAAAGTCCGAGCAAACACTGGACAGCCATCGGGTGACTGGGGCCTACCATATTCTTCGAGGACGTATCTCGAGTTGCTATTGCTCGTAGCTGTACTATACTGGTGTGGTAGAAGACGTATCTGCTGCTATACCCTTATTAAGCTGCTTTACGTCTTCCTCGCTCGGACCTCGACTCACCCAAGCTTCGCTCTAGTATTCCATTAGATGCTCTTGCTTAACTGTCTGGGTGTCTGAGGTAGACCCTGAATCACCAGTTCGACGCCTGGCGTTTCCTATCCCGGTTACTCGGGGCTGCCCATTTCTTAAGATTCTAAACTTTGCGTTTCCTACACTACCAGCAAGCAAGTACGGTTTGAAGTTCGAAGTCCGTAGAAATGCAGGCAGCCGGGTGTGCAAATAAATGGTATATCAGTTTTTCCAACCTCTTCAACCACCACGTACGACCACAGCTGGTAGAATACAAGGGATCTCGCCCGCTCCCTTAAAAAATGTATAAAGTAGTTAACTAATAGTAGAGTATACTTTTATTATTATTTCCTCGTTGGTGGTTGCAAGTATCATTCGTGTGAGAATTCGTCTCGTTCGGACCTGGTATTGGGCACGAACATCAATTCTTGATTCTTTACAACGAGTTCTTAGTACAGTGAGTTAGGTGGTGACTACAGTCACGGGTGGGGGCCATACTCACATCAACAGCTGGCAGCTAAAAAAAGGTGAGCCAGACAACGAAGAACACGCACAACGTAGCACTGGAAAGACTTGGAAAGGTACAGCTGGGAAGGGTAAATGCCACGCAACACTATCTAGTAATAACCTGGTAAAATATTGCAGTTGTGCCACATAAAACACGTGTATTATCCTATTTACATGATTGTCGCTGCAAGGCGATAGCCGAGATAGCTTCCACCACCATTAATACCACATCGGACTGCCCGTTGTGCCGACAGTTACAAGTCGGTGATAATCGAGTTCTCGCAGTCAATCGTCTGCTCCTTCTTGGTGCAAGCATGCAACGCTTGCGTCATATCCCAATTGCTGCAGCCAATCGTGGTGAAGAACTGCATGTGCGCTCGGTTGTTGTCGTCACGAGTACATCTCCAACTGGTTACAACGCCGCACCTGCCACGGATGTTGTCAAGACAGCCGTTACCGCACTGCTTGTTGTAGTAATCGTCGTTGTCGAGGTAGATGCCCCAGTTGATGTCCTGGCCGCTCTGGAGGCTGTGGCAGACATTGGATTACCATCAGCTAACAGGGAACTAACGAAGGTGGCAATCTATTGACGAAGCATCGCTAGTCACGAAACCATCTCAAACTTTACATCTTCTCGTTGCAACTTCGCAAGATCGTCATGGTTGCTTCTCAGCCGCAGCTACCTTGGAGCACGGTGCGGTCCCTGCTTTCGCCACCCATGGCGATGAACAACCAGTAAGACAGTTAGCAGCACGGTCGATCCAACTTCCCCTTCGATATCGGTCTTCCAACCGATTGTAAGACTGCTAGATACCTATGCTGTTTGACTATAATGTTTGCCGGCGTGAGGCCGGGAGACTTGCGGCGATTCTCTCTAATCCTCCAAGTGCTGCAGTCCAGACTGGAAGATCCAGTTCTCTAAAGGTAGAAGAGAACTTAACCAAGTATTCCTTCGCCTGACGCCGCATGTATCTCGGTATCGACGCTCTAAGTAGAATTGGAGAACACTTGGTAAAGACTACCCGATCCGCGGCTACACTGTGTACGTTACATGTGCTTTTTCCAAGGCCGGCATGCGAGGAGACTACTGGAACACTTTAACAATCAGATGGGTACTGAGATCGTAGGGCAGTTTCATCTACTTGTCCCTGACATTGAAAACCACTTACGTACGTATACCGACGTGGGATCATCTGCGTGGGTAGATTTCCGAATGCGGTCTACCATCCGTCCCGAAAAGCCAAACCGCAGGTAGATGTCCGAATCTGGTCTACCATCCGTTATGTGGCATTATTGCATGATTTCATTAGCATATCTGAGACGGACAAGCTTTGTGGCTCTATGGACTTGTAGAGGGTTTGTAGTTGGCCTACAGTCGGCAAGCCCTGGCTTTGTCTGGATGTCTCCGCCAGCATTTGCCTGAGTGGATTGAGCAGCCTGGAAATGCCCCCTCCCCCCACCTAGTGAAAGCACGCTGCAAGGGTAAGAAAATCGAAGCGAAGCATCGCAGGAAATCTCCAATCGCCATATCTGATATTGCATTTTCGAAAAAAATTCAGACAAATTTCGAGTTGCGGTACTCATTATAACATCGTAAATCCATCTACAAAATCCATTTACAACGGGGATGGATCACCATCACTTCCGCAGCCAACACATCCCTCATCCCAGAACGACGCCCCCCTTTCCTTCTCACAGCGCAAGCGGATACTCCGTCGACTCGATCTTCGCCGGATACTTCAACCCCGCCTGCCTCCTCACCTCATCCATGACCTCCATAATCACCACGCTCTCCTCCAACCCCTCAAACCTGCCCTCTTTCCTACCCTCCACAACCGCCGACGCCGCCTCGTCCGCCTCCCAAAACATGCCATGCCCCTCGCCTTCCGCGTTCACCCCGTCCGCGAACCCGTTCCACCACCCGGACCCCACCCCCGGCCCGGGCTGCGGCCACTCCCTGTCCTCGACGGTGCCGTCGAGGAGCAGCAGCCGCGTCTTGGTGGGGCGGTACAGCGGCGCGAAGACCTGCAGCTCGCCGCGCGTGCCCTGGACGCGGCAGGCGGGGCCGGCGGCGTCGCCGCCGTTGCCCGTGGGGTCCGTGGCGTAGCGGATGCCCGTGGTGGCGACGGCGTGGACGGGGGGTTTGGAGTGGGGTTGGGGGAAGGTGAGGAGGATGGTGGTGAGCTCGTCGGCGCCGGCATTGGTGGGCGCGTAGAGGTTGGTGGCCGAGAGGATGGACGAGGGCGGCTTGCGGTCGGCGGGCGCGAGCGGCGTGTAGATGGTTTGGAAGACCCAAGTTAGCGAGTAGATGCCCAGGTCGAGCAGGGCGCCGCCCGCGAGGTCCGGGTTGACCATGCGGTGCTGGCCGTCCGGGAAGGCGTTTTCGGGGTCGAGGGCGTGGGAGTTGTCGGCGTAGACGCGTTGGAGGTCGCCGATGCGGTTGGAGGCGATGGTGTCGCGGACGTATATGGAGAGGGGGAAGTAGCGGGTCCAGACGGCTTCCATGAGGAAGAGATTCTTGGAGCGGGCCGTCTCGACGAGCTTCTTGGTTTGGGCGGCGTTGACGGTAAAGGCTTTCTCGCAGAGCACGTTCTTGCCGGCCTGCAGGCAGAGCATGGCGTTTTGGTAGTGGTGCGAGTGGGGGGTGGCGACGTAGATGATGTCGATGTTGGGGTCCTTGACGAGCTCTTCGTACGAGCCGTAGGCCTTTGCGGTCGAGGGGGCGCCGACATCCTTGAGGAACTTGGCGGCGCGGTCGGCGCTGTTGGAGCTGGAGGCAGCGACGACGGTGTGTTTGATGTGGGTGACGCCGCGCGTCTTGGGGTCACAGAGAAGATCCTTGGTGAAGGTTTGGGCGATGGCGCCGGTGGCGAGGATACCCCAGCGAACTTCCTTGGGAGCGGCCATGGTGGAATTGGGAGTGGTCGACGGTCAATTGAGCGAGGACTCAATCGGGGTATATGTAGGAGGTGGAGGAAGGCGAGAGTGGAGGAAGAATGGGCGGGAGAAGTGGGATATCAATAAAGTACCCCGCCATGATGCAAGTGGGGCATGGAAGCGGCAAGAAAAGCCCGAGGCAAATGACTCGCCTGTCGGGCTTTGACTTCCCTCTTCCCTTCGACTTCGACGCGTCTCAAAAACCGACCAATTCATTTTCTATCAACCCTCCTTGAACAGGTAGCTGTACGCACTCAGCGCCGGCACGCCGCCCAGGTGCGCATACAGCACCCGCGACCCCTCGGGAAACTCGCCCTTCTTCACCATCTGGATCATGCCGTCCATCGACTTGCCCTCGTACACGGGATCGGTAAGCATGCCCTCGGTCCGCGCGCACAGCCTGATAGCCTCCATGGTGCCCTCGTTGGGCAGCCCGTACTCAGGCCCGCCGAAGCGCGTGTCCAGCACCACGTCCTCGTCGGTGATGTCGCGCCCCAGCTCGACCAGGTCGGCCGTGTTCTTCGCGATGCGCAGCACCTGCTCCCTGGTCTTCTCGGGCTTGGCCGACGCGTCGATGCCGATGACCTTGTTGGCGCGCCCATCCGCCGCGAAGCCGACGATCATGCCGCCCTGGGTGCTGCCCGTCACGGCGCACACGACGATGTAGTCGAAGCTGAAGCCCAGCTCCTTCTCCTGCTGGCGCACCTCCTCGGCAAAGGCCACGAAGCCCAGGCCGCCGCGCGGGTGCTCGGAGCAGCCGGCCGGGATGGGGTAGGGCTTGCCGCCCTTGGCCTCGACGTCGGCCATGGCCTGCTCCCAGCTGGGCCGGATGCCAATGTCGAAGCCGGCCGCGTCGAGGCGGCACTCGGCGCCCAGGATGCGCGACAGCTCGATGTTGCCCACGCGGTCGTAGACGGCGTCGTGGTAGTTGACCCAGTTCTCCTGCACCAGCACGCACTTCATGCCCAGGTGCGCCGCCACCGCCGCCACCTGCCGCGTCTGGTTGGACTGGATCCCGCCGATGGACACGAGCGTGTCGTAGCCGCCCTCGATGGCCTCGGGGATGATGTATTCGAGCTTGCGCGTCTTGTTGCCGCCAAACGCCAGCCCCGAGTTGCAGTCCTCACGCTTTGCGTACAGCTGCACCTTGCCGCCCAGGTGCTCCGAGAGCCGTTTGAGGTGTTGGATGGGCGTCGGGCCCTGGAAGGTGAGCTGGTGCTTGGGGAACTTGTCGAGCTTCATGGCGGCGTTTCTGGGCCGGAGGAGAGAAGATTGAGGATGTGGTGAGTAGCTAGTGTGCGGCGCCAGCAGCGCTTTTCAAGACGTACCTACATGTCCGGTTGCAGAGGCCGAGAGAATCAGCTGTTCGGCTTGTTCGCCATGATGCCGGCTGCCGGGATCGCATCCGCACGGCAATGGTGGTGACAGCGAGCTTTACCTCAGGAACAGCACCAGCTCGGCTCTAAATCTGGGCTCCGTACATTGGAGCGTCGCTTCTGCTAGCCCTATCTTTGCTTGCACTTTGTGGCCGCGGCTTGCATCGGCCAAAACGCGGCGCGGAGACGCGTTGCGGGGCAGAGATAGATACAAGAAGATCATTGTATTGCTAACAAAACGCGATAGAATTATTATCTTATTGCCGACTCCGGCCAATGATTGCCCCCCCTTCTCCTCCCATCCAGTCAAGATTCTTTTTTTGGTCTTTTCACTCTTTTCCACCATACTTATCCGATAAACAAAGCCAAAAAGAAAAACAAGTGGGGTCACCTCCAACGCCTCCAACACCCCAAACCATCTCCAATTAATCCCCCGCACTCTCCACATACCACCGACCTTCCCCAGTCCAGGAAAGCGACACGGACTCGCTTATCAAGTCTCCGGAGCAAGTCCTCCATCCCTCACCGTCGGCGGCACATTAACATCCCCATGCAGCGGGAAAACCTCCTGCGCCGTCGTCCCCTTGAGCTCCCGCAAAACCCCCTCCAAATCCCACACCCACTTGCGCGCAAACTCCGCGTCCCGCGCCGCCATGATGGGCATCGTCTTGACGGGCGGCACGTCGTACCGGCTCCTCCACGGCAGCGTGTCGGGCGCCTGCATCTTGGGCCTCTTGCCATCCTTGTCTAACCTATTCGTCAGCTTCCGTTGATGAACCTCCCTCTCTCTCTCTCTCCGGGGAATAGGGGGAAACACAAACTCACTTCTCAGCAAATCAGCCGTAATCTGCAAGCTCTGATACGCCTGCGCGAAGATCGTCTCGCCAAAATCAAACGCCGCCGGCCGGTCCGCCCACCACGTCTCGCCCCACGGCGCGACGCGCTCCTCGGCCGGCACGTACTCGGGCTCGCCGTCGCGGCGGTGACGCGGGCGGGGGGCCTCGCCGACGTGCTTGCGTTTCTTGAGCACGATTTCGAAGGATCCGTCGTCGTCGTCGTCGTCGTCGGCCTTGCGCTTGTTGCTGGAGGAGGGGTTGGCGGGCGGCGTCTTGTTGAGGGCGAGGTCGTCCTCGGATTCGTCGTCCAGTTGCTGCTGGGCGGCGGAGGAACTGCCAGCGATGGCTGGTTTGGCGATTTTTTTGACGACTGGTTTGAAGACGGGATCGAAGGGGCTTTTGCCCAAGGGTTTGACGGGGGTTTTGGCCACGGGTTTGACGGGAGTTTTGGCCAAGGGTTTGACGGAGGTTTTGGCACGGCTGGCGGCGAGTTGCTTCGCGACTTCTGTTGTAGGGTCAGTTCTGGCGAGCGTTGGAATTGCGTAGTGTTGAAGCTTACGTGCAGCTAAGGACTCCTCTTCTTCCTCCTCCTCCTCCTCCTCCTCCTCCTCCTCCTCCTCCTTTTCCTCCTCTTCCTCCTCTTCCTCCTCACCATCCTTCTTCCCATCCCTCTTCTTACCCCCTCCATCCCCATCCCCATCTCCATCTCCATCCCCATCCCCATCACCCCCCATCCCCTGCGCCAACTCATCCTCCGACCCCTCATCATCATTCCCACCCGCACCGCCCGCACTGCTCGCACCAACACCAGCGCTAGCACCACCCCTCCCACCCCTCGCCGACGCCCTCCCAGTCCCTCGCCCGGCCCTGTTCCCCAGCGGCGTCGCGTCCATCGGTTCCGCTCCGTCGCCTTGTTGCTTGTTCTGAGCGGCGAGCCACTGCGCGAGGATGGCGGCTAGGGTTTGGTTGGTCGACGGGGTGTAGGGAAGAGGGTTGAGCGGGGGACTTTTGTTGGGGTGTGTTAGTGACGAGGAAGGGGGCTTCCTGCTAGCTGGGCAGAGAGGAGACTTACGGTGAGGGGATGGCTAGGATGGCTGTCGACATTTTTTTGGTTTGTTTGATGGGCTCGTTGAGAACGTATGAGTGAATACAGTCCAGAGAGACGGAGAAAAAATGTTTCTTTCCGCTGGAGTTTTCAGAGCAGGTAGAAGTAAAGAGAACCCGAACAGTAAGTACCTGGATTGGGTGTTTTCTGGTCGGTTGTAGTTTTCTGGAGGATCAAGGAAGGACTGGACTGGAGGGGTATTGGAGGAGTGAAAAAGGGACAAGCAGTTTGTCCCGGTGACAAAGGAAAAAGGTTGCGTGCTTGGCTGTTTGCCATGGCGGGCCGCTTGCGGTGACGTATGGGAGATGGTTGAAGGAAAAGGGACAGTGGATGGATGTTACCGGCCGCTTCCTTTTGCCTGCCTGATGGCTGCGAGCGGAAAAACAATGGGATGATGCTGGATGGGTTGAATGGACCCAGGTGGGTGGTGAACAAACGGAGACCTTTTATGGACTTGGCAGGGACGAACTTTTCTTGGCAACAGCCAAGCAAGCAAGACTGTGAAAAAGCCGATATGAATGTGAGAAGAAGAAAAAAGGTTGGAGGATCAAAATACAAGATAAAGAGTGAATTTTTTTGCTGGAAATGGAAAGGGGATATCTTGGGAGAAATACATGTGCAAATGTTGCAACAAAATCACGCCAACTGCTCAAAATCCAAACCCAAAACCTACAGAAAAAAACGCCAAACCAATCGGCAAAAAATTACGCAAATGATCATCATCACCTCTTCGCAGCCAGCCGCTGCTGCTCCACCTCCCTCATGACCGCCACCCTCGACTCATACGGCGCCTCCAACTCCGCCTGTGGCGTAATCCGCGTACTATTACCCTGCTCCGGCGCCTCCAGCTCCGGCAGCACCACATCCTCATTCGCCGGCATCTCAAACACGGGCGCAACCTGCGCCTCCATCTCCGCGTACTTGCGCGCCTCCTGCCCGTAAAGCTCCGCCTTGGCCGTGTTCTCCGCCCCAGGCATCTCGTGCCGCGTATTCCCTGCCTCCATCTCCGTCTTGTTCGTGATGTCGCCATTGTGCACTCGCCCGTCAGACCCTGCATCCATCTCGTTTTGCGTTTTGGCCAAGGCGGTGGATGAGGAGGCCTGCTGCGCGGCGGCGGCGGCGGCGGCTTCTTCTTCTGCGGTGGCGGCGGCCGCCGCCTCCTTGCGCTGCTTCTTGCGGCGGTAGGCGAGCCAGAAGACCAGGGCGAGGATGGCGACGACGGCGGCAGCGCCGACGGCGATGCCGACGATGGCGCCGGTGCTGAGGGCGGTGCTGTCGGCCTGCGAGGAGACGGTGACGTCCTGGATGGGAACGAGGTTCTGCGTGCTGGACGACTCGGGGAAGAGGGCCTGGTGGACGGAGAAGTTCTGGTGGTCGTAGTTGGCGATGACGTAGGCGTTTTGGAGGAAGGCGCGGCCGAGCGTGTACTGGGTGTCGTTGACGGCGCGCTTGAGGGGGAAGTACCGCGTGGCGTTTGGGTAGACGGGCCAGGAGGCGTTGAGGGCGAGGCTCTGGTAGGGCATGACGATGTCGACGGTGGTGGAGGTGCTGGAGTTGGCGCCGATGCGGAGGGTGACGGCCGCCTTTTGCTCGAGAAGCGTGGCGTGCTGCGTGTCGTTGATGAGGTAGATGGAGTAGTCGTCGTCCCACTCGAGGCCGAAGGCGTCCTCGAAGGCGGCGCAGACGTCTTCGGGGAACCACATGGAGGCCACGAGGGAGTCGATGAACCAGAAGTCGGGCGTGGACATGAGGGGTGTCGAGCTGATGTTGGTCGTCACGGACTGCACGGAGCAGAGCAGGTCGCGGGAGATGTCGGAGCCGAAGGGGATGTCCAGGTCGTTGGGCTCGTAGCGGCTGGTGTCTTTTCCGCCCAGGGTCAAGCTGCCAAAGACCTTGGGGACGTGGTTGTATGAGCCGGCGGTGTAGGACCAAGAGGTGCTGGGGATCATGGACTGGTTCACCAGAGTTTGCAAGACGGTGGCGTGCGGATTGTTCAGGTCGGTGAAGTTGACTGGGCGCGGACTCAAGGGAAAGACGCCCTCGTAGATGGACTTGTCGGCGATGCCTCCCACGACCTGGCCGTCCAGAGAGGGCATGCCGGAACTGGGCCAGCCTAGGCCGATGGTGTCGAAGCCATACTGACCCCTGGCATCGGAGCCCACGCCCAATTGCTGCTCGACCCACAGCGTCGACAGCGAGTATACACCCTCCTCCTCCCAGGTGGACGACTGGTTCAGCAAAAAGACCTTGCCTCGGGCGTCCTGGCATGTGACTTGGTCGCGATCATCGTCCAGGCAGCCTTGGGGAAGGATTGGCCATGTGGCGGACTGGCCGGTTGCGGGTAGGAGGCGGACATTCTGGGCGGGAGTGCCGATAGTGAAGGAAAAGGTTGACCAGGGACCATCGTTGCCATCCCTGAGGAGTCAGCGGTGCGTCTTTAGGGATACGAGGAGGTTGAAACATACCAGAACTGCGAGGCTTGCAGCGCGATGGGCTCGGGGGTGTTTGTGGTTTCTGCTAGGGCGAGCAGACAAGCGAAGGACAGCGACAGGGCGAAGTCAAGCAGCAGATTCATGATGTACTGCCGAGAGAGGAAGATGACCAAACACCGTGGGCGGCAGAAACGAGCGAGATTGACATGGGTGCGTCCCGGAAGTTGAGAAAACACGAGGAGGAGCGGGGAGGATGAGTAAGTAACTTCATGACGGAAGATCGGCCATGGTGGATGCTCGCATGGAGGAAGGCTGTTTAGCGCTGGGTGTCAGATGGTGCACCCGCTTTGGCGATGGATTTGGCCCGTGGCGGCGGGAACATGGTGCGAGCGAAGGGAGCTTGGCGACCCCAATTGGCTGCGGCATGGGCTATTTCGGGCCTGTACCGAACATGCACCGAGCCATTATTGCCCCTGCCCTGCCGCCAGAGCCTCTGCTGACCTTTCAAATTCCACACCTTTAGGCCCATTGGCCCTCGATCTCTGTCTGACAGGAACCTGCGCTACCTCACCATGCGCCAGGCAGCACACACAAGCTAGGAAGATCTTGTGCGATGCGATTCGGCAATTAGGCATCCGGAGAATGATCCTTCAGCCTTCCTTCAGCCACGAAACGGCCCCCACGTTTCTCCGCAGCATCAACAAGGATACGCTTCCATGCTGCACTTGCAATCAATTCCGTAGCAGAACTGGCAGGTCTGGCCCGCCTGCAGATTTTGTTCAGCCTCTAGCCCAAGAACGGACAATAGTAACTACGTGCTACCATGTATTGATTCTGGGCAGTGGCTGCTTACATTCATGTAACATCAACTGACGAGACTGACTCTTGCGTTTTCATATTTTTCTATATTTCGTGGTTGTTGTCGCACCAAACATCAACATGCGACTCGGCACGCGAGCCATTTTGGCTTGTGTAACCCTCACAGCCCCTGCCATTCCTTAGCAGAGTAAGCAAGCCAATCCTCAGCCCTGCATGAGCCTCACACAGAGCAAACTGACCCACCTTACAGCTGCGCTCGCAAACAAGACTTTTCCAACCACTGGCACTGCAATCACTTGTGGACCAACTTGTTCATCACCCCTCCCATGTTCGTTGGATAGACGCGGACCACAAACTCTATAACGGAAAACATCACATACGCCACCGTCGTCACCGTCGTCACCATCATCAACAATCGCAAGAACACAACAAGTTATGCACGGACACCGTTGATCTGCCCACCAACTACACGCTTCCCCTATGAACGATGCTGGAACCGTTGTATGCTCTGTCACTCTTTTTAACAACACTCCTACTTTACTGTATGCTCTACTTTCCAATGGCTGAAGGAGCTGCGCTAACTCGTACAAGCACTTACCCGAATATGATCGTCGACTATGATATCACGTACCAATGGGAGGGTCAACTTGCCACCACCAAGGCAGCTGCATCACTGATGGCGGTCAAGTCGCATCCCGATTCCATGGAATGGTGGTTTTCTTGCCATTCAACCAGTTCAATGGCTATGCCGACAACCACGGGAGACTCCATTTATGCAGGTCACAATGCATCAACTGGATATGTGACATCGAACGAGATGAAGACGTTGTGTGCGCTCAAAATTTGACTGACAAACTCAAAGCAATGGATGTCGGTCGGGCCGAAGAGAGCAGCAGGCCGGGGGAATCCCGCGGATCTGGTCCATCTCATCGGAGCGGACACTGCCGCATCCATGCGTTGAGACGGAAGGAATTTGACAGGATGATGTTGATGGGTAGGATCTGTGGGGTAGGAGAAGGGCTGGGAGAGGAAAGACGATGAACAAGATCCTGGAGTGCTCGGAAGGCTTAGCCAGTTCGCGTGGAATCAACAGACGCTAAGAGCGCGGCTACGGTCGGAGCCGCGAGTTTTTCATCAACGCCATCCTCAAACCGGCCACAGCGCCCTGTCAGTCGTGTGGCAACCCGCTCTTCACTCCTACCTCTGTCTAGCGCCCAGGTGGCTGACGCGGTTTTACCGACTCCCAAAACGGCCGACACTCCCAAATCCCGCTGTATCTGCCCATATGACCCTC
Source organism: Dothiorella sarmentorum (assembly GCA_023082095.1). Lineage (NCBI taxonomy): Eukaryota > Fungi > Ascomycota > Dothideomycetes > Botryosphaeriales > Botryosphaeriaceae > Dothiorella > Dothiorella sarmentorum. Next base: position 40,401 of record JAJMVL010000160.1, read on the forward strand.
TACCTCGGCATCGCGAGTCAGCCCCTGCTTCTGGAACCCTTCTGTCTGCCCCATGCCCCCTTATTCGAATTTCTCATGCCCTCTTTCATGGCCTCCCAACTCCGCCAGCTTCCAGAATGGCCGAATTGCAGCGGACACACTGGCGCACCATTTACGCCGCAGCCGACTGGTGCCAGAAAGCCTCTGATGTAATAAAATAACGGTACGCCGGTATTCACTTTCTCTACCGGAATTTTCCGCTTCAGCGTACCGTTTATCTCATCCCGCTTATGGTCTTTTGCTGCTATCGAGCCTCATTACATATCTGCCGAATACGAGTTTTTGCTATCTCCATGGGCTTATTCTTCAGCCGCCTGACTTGTTCCACCGGCCCACTCGGCTCCATTCTGCATCCAGAACATGGCCCTTACCACGTATACACCTCATGTCCATCAAACTCTATCAGCTCTCATCGATTTCTCGGCGCCACCGAGACGCCATGGGCGTCTGGCTAGCAACGTTCAGCCACCATGAACAAGATGGCGACACCCATCGCTTAGCCCGTAGAGACACGCCCGCTTGAGATGCTTTATATTGACCTTGCAGCCGGTTCCTGGCCATCTTCTGTAGCAGCTGCTTCGATCCCTTCGTTTGGTCGCCATCCAAGATGCAGCGGTTCTTGATCCTCGCAGCGGCCTGTCTGGCTGCTGCACAGATTGAGTCCTCCTCTACCCCCAGTCTTTACAGCTCCTCTGATCTGCCATGCGAATGCACCGCATCCGATGTTGCGGTTTCTTCTGTGTCTCCTGTCGGATCGGTTTCGCTCGCTTCTCTTTCCACTTCAACCCCTTCTTTTTCCATCTCAATCGTTTCGTCTTCGGCCTCACTCGCTTCTTCTCTGTCTTCGGCTTCTTCCTCATCAGTGCTGGGTAATTTTCTCAATCCTCTGTCAATCTTCCGTCCGTGGTCACTAACTTCACCTCAGCTGCAAGCTCAAGCTCCGTCACCGGTTCCACTTCCGCATTGTCTACCGAGTCGAGCTCCACTACCGTTGCATCTACTTCGGCTTCAGGTTGCTCTCTTCCTTCTTCAGTCCCCACCACTGCTCGTGTCGTTGGTCCGGCTGGTTCTTGCGCCAACTACACAACCATCGCCGATGCCATCAAAGATCTTTCTGTGGATACCTCCAAGACGGAGTATGTATACATTCTTGCGGGCACCTATACCGAGCAGATCAATTACTCCCGTGTGGGCGCCACCGTCTTCCGTGGCGAGACATCTAGCGAGCTTGATCAGTCCGGCAACATGGTGACGCTCAAGTCTTCTGCTGGTGTGCTCTCCAGTAGCGGAGGATCCTCCGGCACCGCCCCGTTCCAGGCCACTCAATACTACAGCAAGAGCATCACTTTCTACAACATCAACTTTGAGAACGCTTACGCTGCTGCCACGGGCTATAATGCTGTTGCACTGTCTAGCAAAGCCCTGAAGGCCTACTACTACAACTGCGGGATCACGTCCTCTCAAGGAGCTCTGCTGCTCAACTACGGCGCCCACTTCTTCTCTGGTTGCAAGATCACCGGTACCACGGACTTTGTTTGGGGCCAGGGTGGCGCTTACTTCTACAATTCGAAGTTTGTCAGCACTGGAACCACGACTGGCCAGTCTCTCGCTGCACAGTCGTACCAGTCGCAGTACAACCCCTCACAGCTCGTCTTCGATACTTGCACTTTCGTTCCCAAAGACAGCACCGTGCCGAAGGCAAGCACGTACTTGGGCCGCGACTACACGACGTCGGCGCGTGTGGCGGTGATCAACTCGTACCTGGACGCTCACATTGCTCCTGTTGGATGGTTGATTGCATCCAAGACTACCAACGTCACGTTTGTTGAGGCGAGCAATTCCGGGCCGGGAGCGTCGACCGCCTCCAGAGTCTCTCAGCTTGTGACCGACACCTCTGCTTACACGGCTAACAACGTGCTCGGCTCTCTTTCGATCGACACTACCGCTGTTGGATCTGTTGCTGCCTTCCCTGACAGTCTCTACGGCAGTACACTTTCCTCCAGTTCTTCGAGTGTTTTGGCCACCCTAACAGGAGCGACTTCAATGTCTGTCAACGCTACTGCGTCTGGCACTACTGCTACAAACACCCCCATTGTCTCAACCACTCCATCTCTCAACGCTACTGCGTCTAGCACTACTTCTGCTGCAACTGCTACAAACACTCTCGTTGTCTCAACCACGCCTGGCTTTGGCGAATACGGCAACGTCACAGCGGCCATCGCTGCCCTTCCCAACAATGGCAAGGAGTACACCATCTACATCCGCGCGGGTACGTACCAGGAGCAGTTCAGCATCACGCGGAATGGCAAGGTCACGCTGCGTGGCGAGACGACGTTCCCCAACGACTTCTCGCAGAACCAGGTCACCATCCAGTTCTCTTACGGAGTCCTCACCAGCGCCGGTCAGAACGAGTTGACGCCCGTCATCAACGCCAAGAAGAACGATGGGTCCGGTCTCGCGTTGTACAATATCAACTTCATCAACACGTACCCGCAGACCAAGAACACGGCTGCGCTTGCTGCTGACTTCTACGGCGCCAACATGGCTGCCTATGGTTGCAAGTTTGTCGGCTACCAGGACACTCTCCTTGCCAACAAGGGCACGCAAGTCTTCTCCAACAGCTACATTGAAGGCTCCATTGACTACATCTGGGGATTCTCGACGGCCTACTTTCACCAGTGCTACATCGCATCCAACACGGCTGGTGGCTACATTTCGGCCATGAGCCGTGCCTCGGCTTCGGCCACTGGTGGCTATGTTTTTGACGGCTGCTACGTCACGTACACGAGCGCCTACGGATCGACGTTCGGTACGAGCTACCTCGGTCGCCCGTACTCAAGCTACAGCATCGCTGTGTACATGAACTCGTTCATTGACAAGCACATTAGCTCTGCCGGTTGGGCCGTGTGGCAGACCAGCAACCCGCAGACGGACAACGTCTTGTTCGGAGAGTTCAACAACACTGGCCCCGGAAGCTGGTCCAGCTCCCGGGCAACCTTCGCGACCAACTTGACCGAGTCCCAAGCGGCGGCCTACAAGCTGTCTTCCTGGATCGGTAGCACCTCGTGGCTTGACATGGATGCGTACAACTACGTGCCTTCGTACGATGTTGCTGGCGCAGCTGCGTCGACGACAACGCCCTCAGCATCAGCTTCGTCTACCGCTGCTTCTGCCACTGCCACCTGGGCGCATCCCTCCAGTGGAGCTATCCCGCCTGCCGGTGCTGTCTTGGTATCTGTTGGAGGCTCCGTCAACGGTTCATACAGTAACCTCACCTCGGCCCTTGCGGCTCTGCCCTCGGATAGCTCCACGCAGATCATCTTCATGTACCCTGGAACCTACAACGAACAGCCCCCGGCCGTCAACCGGCCCGGTCCCGTCCAGATCATCGGTGCGCAGGATAGCAATCCCGGGCAGAGTTACAAGACCAACAGGGTCATCCTGACGCAGTCTCATGGCTTGTCGGTCTCTCCCCTGCCTACCGGACACTCTGACGCCGAAACTGCAACCTTCTCCACCACCAGCAACAAGATTGCCATGTACAACATCGACATCATCAACTCTGACAACCTTGACGGTTCGCTGTCGTCTTACGTGACGCTGGCTGGTTCGATTTACGGTTCGCGCATTGCCTTTTACGGATGCAGCTTCATTGGCTGGCAGGATACGTTGTTGACTGGGAGCACCAATGGCTACCAGTACTATGAATCCTGCTACATTGATGGCGTAGGTTGAGCTTTACCGTAACACTGCCAAGCATAAACTGACACATTCAAACCTAGGCCATCGATTTCATCTGGGGTTACTCCAAGGCTTACTTCAAGGGCTGCACCATCGGCGCCAAGAGGCAGAAGTCGGCAATCACGGCTCACAGCCGTGCATCTTCCAGCGCAATCGGAGGTTACATCTTCGACCAATGCCTGTTCACTGCTGCCTCGTCTGCGACGGTCGATCTTACGCAATCCGTGTATCTCGGCCGCCCTTACAGCAAGTACGCCCTCGTGGTTGTCAAGAACTCGTACCTGGACAACACCATCCAGCCTGCTGGTTGGAAGATTTGGTCCACGAGCGATCCACGCACCGACTACATCACCTTCGCCGAGTTCAACAACACGGGGCCTGGTAATTGGGAGAACAATGCGGCGGCACGTACCGCTTTCGGCTACTGCACACTGCTGACGTCGGATACGTACTCGCTGTCTGCCGTCATGGACTCGCCCTCTGAGTGGATCGACATGACGTACTGGGACTCGATCACCACGCCGACGGCAGCCACTGCTACGACTGGAAACACGACTACTTCGGTTAACGGCACATCGGTCTATGACGGCACTACGCCGCCTGCGGGCGCCTTCGTCGTGTCCAAGACGGCCATTGAGGGCGTGACGACATACGATAGCATCCAGAGCGCTCTGAACGCGCTGCCCACTTCGAGCAGCAAGACGGGCACAATTTTCATCTACCCGGGCGTGTACTCGGAGCAGCTTGTGCTGAGCAAGTCGGGCACCACCGTGTTCATCGGCTACTCGAACTCCACGGACGACTACTCGCAGAACCAGGTAACGATCGACTTCAACAAGGGAATCGACACGCAGGCAGACGCGTCCAACTCGGACAGTGCGACGGTGTATGCCACAGGCAACTACTTCCAGGCGTACAACATCAACTTTAAGAACTCGTTCGGCACGACCGAGGACTACGCCTCGCTCGGCTTCGGCGTCAAGTCCAGCAAGTACGCGTCGCTGTACGGCTGCCAGGTATGGGGCAACCAAGACTCGCTCCTCATCAGCGGATACTTTTTCGCCTTCAAGTCGCTGATCGTCGGCAACATCGACATGATTTGGGGCGCCGGCGCCGGCTACTTCCTCGCCTCGACCATCTCGCCCAACACCGACGACGTCAGCCTGACGGCCAGCAAGCGCGCGACCAACACCACGGCTGCCGGCTTCGTCTTCGACCAGTGCACCGTCAAGCCTGCCCCCGGCACCGGCCCCTTTACCGAAATCAGCCTCGGCCGCCCGTGGAACAACCTCGCCCGCGTCGCCTACATCGAGACATATCTCGATTCCAGCGTTGAAGCTGCAGGCTGGAGCCAGTGGTCCAAGTCCAGCCCGCAGACGGACGGAGTGACTTTTGCCGAGTACGGAAACTCGGGGCCGGGTGCAAGCACTTCGGGCCGTGCGACCTTCTCCACGCAGCTCTCGGCTGCCGATGCCGCCCAGTTCCAGCTGGCCAACTTCTTCGCCGTCACCTCGTGGATCAACTTCACGCGCATCGATGTTCAACCGTTCGTGGCTAGCGAGGTTGTCGCTCCCACCTCCGTTGTGTCCTCGTCCGTCCTTCCTTCTTCGACCCTCAGCACTCTGAGCTCGTCGTCCCTGCTCATCCCAAGCACCGTCTTTGTCACCAAAGTCATCACCGACAAGGAGACACTCTTCACCACCATCACCGCCGCGGATTCGACCGTCACTTCTACGCAGACCACCACGCTGGACATTGGTTCCACCATAACCCCAGACCCCGTGTACAAGACCAGCTCCGTGAAGAGCACAGCAACCATCGTCGAAACCGTCTCGCAGCCCGACGTCACGCAGGTGTCTACCGTGGTTATTACCAGCAACATCGGCACTACCATCACGCCGGCGCCGAGCACCATCACCACGGTCCTCAAGCAGACCACTACCATCCTATCCACCACGACCCAGGCGCCCAAGACGGTTGTTGTAAAGAGCACCATCACCTCGACGAGCGTGGCCGTCAAAACGCTCGACCCGATCACGACGACGCTCAGCCTCGGATCCACCGTTTACGTAACCAGAATATCCACCCCGAAGGCCAGGACCACCACCTCCACTCGCACCATCACCACCGGCACCGGCGGCACGTCAACCAAGACGGGCAAAGCAACTACGACCTACGTCACCGTAACCTCGGTCAAAACCATAACCAAGAAGTCTACAACAACCCTCTCCTGTGTTCCCACCAACGGCCTCCAAAGACGCTCCTATCCCCTGGGTCCCCGCGCCGCCACCGCCGCCGACATCACATCCACCATCACCTCCACTCTCCTCACCTACGTCAAAACCTCCACCGCCACCGCCGGCGCCCCGACGACCGTTACCTCCCTGGCCTTCGTCACAAAGACCGTCGGCACTACAAAGACGCTGAAGGCGAGCACCGTCGTCATCACCCTCGCCGCTCCCGCCACAAAGGCCACCACAATCACCCGCCCCGGCTCGACCTTCTACACGACCACCACGTCCACCCAGTTCGCCGGCAAGACGACGACGCTCAAAGCGTCCACCTCGACCGTAACATCCGTCTCCCTCGCCGCCACGCGCACGTCCATCGTAACCGTCTCAGCCGCCGACGCGGCCACAATCACGTCACTCACCACCGTTGTGCAGAAATCCACCACGACCTTGCCCGCGAGCACCATAACCAAGACGTCCGCAAAGGACGTGACGAGCACCATTGTACAGACGGAGACGACCGGCGCGACGAGTACCGTTTGGAAGGAGGTCAAGGAGACGGTGGTCCCGAGTGCGACTGTGACGTTGCAGAGCACCGTGGTTAAGACGACGACGGCGAAGGCGACGCAGACGGTGGTGAGTGTGGTTAGTAAGACGGCGAAGGGGGCGGCGGCGTGTACGGCAGCATAAGTGTCTTCTTGGCCGGCGCCGTCTGGTTTTTATCTACATCTCTACCTGTGTTTTTAGCCGTACTTTTAGCTATGGTAACTGCTAGTTTAACCTGTTCTTTCTCTAAACCAACATTTGTTTCTTTTCTATATTAATTTCCCCTTTCCATCTACTGCTTGCACTCTAAGAATATCTAAAGAATCTCTACTTTTACAACAGGGGATGGGTGCCTTTACGAGACCGTGGGCCCTGTCCTGTTGCTATCAACCGTGGCTTTTCTGCCTACCAATTCCATCTCATATGAGGGAGACGGCGATATCACTTCCACTGCACATATCGAGACTTGAGTGATTCCGGTCCAGCCAACGCCGACAGATAACAACACCTCTGAATTGGAAACTCACCCACCGATGCCTACTGCACCACAAGAATCAATCCCCCTATCTCAATGCCTACTAGTGGGTACTGGGTGGGTACTGGGTGCTGCATTCAGTATGTCTAGTCTGCAGGAACGTGGCGGCCAGATTGATGTTTGATCTGTAGTACATGAAGATGGAAATGTTTACTGAAAACTGATTGAAGCTGTTTTGTTGGAATCAGGCTGGATTTTGTTGGTTTTTATTTCCTTTTGCTTCGTGATCAACAGGGAAGAACACCAACACTGCAACCCCATTTGGGGACCCTCGAATCCTCTACATACAAAACACGTCCAAGTCCGTTCTTCACAACAACCAGAGCAGCAGAGAACTCATGAGTAATGTTCCAAGCACCTGACCACTGCCAATGCATCGCTCCAGCAAACGCTGCTCTCCGACAATCCCAATCATCTCAACCAACCCGCGCTTACGACATAATACCAACCAGCAGATCGCTTTCCATCAACAACTGCCTCACAAGCAGTCGTCTACAACCGGTCTTGTGGTCTAGTGGTATGATTCTCGCTTAGGGACAACCCTGAGTTGCAAGTTGCGAGAGGCCCCGCGTTCGATCCGCGGCAAGACCCGTTCTTTTTTGTTTTTGCTTTTTCGGTTGGTTGGGTTGTGCTTGTGGATGTGGTCAGGGCGAGATTGGGAAGGGCCGAGGAGTAGGGCCGACCGAGATCTTGGGTTGGTGGTGGGGAGTGCGTTGAGGATGGGGGAGGGACGAGAGGGAGACTTTTGTGGTGTGGGGGTGCGGTAGGGTTTTTTGTTTTTAATGTTTTCTTACGGGTCTTGTTTTTCACGTTATTGTTGGTCGAGGAGGATGGATCAAACCCGCCAGTGAGTGAAGCACTACTACCGACCTACGGGGCTTAGAGAAAAACGGCATGTTTGACCGTTGTGCGGGACGGATGGGCTTGTTTTCGCGGCTGGAGTTGAAGTGTTTAGACGAACGTGAAGATGTAATGATGAGTCTGATGCAGCTGTACGGTCCGGGGTGGGAAAGCCAGTAGCTAGCCTTGTATCTGTTGCTCGATTACTTAGGATGGTGGTTTGCATAAAAGTCCTCAATGCTTGCCCCAAGTATACTTTCTATACTGATGCGTCTCTCGGAACAATGCTAACAACTAGATTGCTCTAGAACTCCCCAAGTAACACTCGCGGATACGCAGGCGCTTGATACATATACAAGCAACGAAGGCGAGGTGTAGTTATGTGCTCACGAGGTTTTTGCCGTTGTGGATTAAATCCGAAGTGATTGGTTCGGATAGAGGCAAGGTACCATGCTGTTATTGTCGTGTAAGCCGCTGAGCTTACGGAGGTGGTGGGCTAACTCCACCATGCCCGGAACCCGTAGTCGCAACTCGTGCCAGTTTCAAGAAGATAACCCAACAGAGCTGCCAATGGTTCATTAAAAATCCATATTAGGCTCCTTGAGTACATCTCCGCTGGCATCCCATCAGACCAAGGCTACAAGAAATGACAATAGCCAAAAGTGGGCCAAAAAAGCTACAAGAAAAGCAAAAAGAAAAATCTCACGCACAGTCATTACAAAATCAGTATCGTCTTCGTTTCCGGCCTCGAAAGAAAAGGGATTAACAGAGAAAAGAGCTCAGAACCCCACCCTCAACCCTGCATGTCAAACCCTTCATTCCCCCCAATGCTGTTTTATGCGGTTCTAGAGTACAAGCGAAGCGGAATTGCCACGGGTAAGCAGGCATCCCAGCCCCATGACCTAAGCCACCGCCGAGAAAAACACAGCAGAGACGTAAAGAAAAAATCGAAATCATCTCGCGAACCCAGGCGAACCCAGCTGCCAGCTCTGCGGCGTCGACTGCGCCGACGGCACGCGATCATACAGCGTCGACCGCTGCGACAACAGCGACAAATCACTCCACGACTGCTGCTTCGCGGCGGCGCGTCTGGAACGCAGTTGATCCTGGCCGCCGTCCTTCTTCCTCTTGAGCACGCGGTAGCGCGTGGAGAGGTCGCTCGAGCCCTCCTCGCGCAGGAGGAGCTTGCCGACCAGGTCGCTGTCCTTGGAGGGGATGTGGGCGTTTGTGCGGATGCCGTCGGCGCCGCGGCTGCGGATGATGGAGGTGGGGTCGGTGAGAAGGCAGGCGGCGACGAAGTCGATGGCGGGGGCTTGGGAGCAGCGGGACTGGAGGAGCGCGAGGACGAGGCCGGAGATGATGACGAGGAGGTGGAGGGCCATCCACGTCTCGACCCGCTGGGAGTTGACGTCGGCGCGGAGGGGGTACGAGGGCAGACTGACGTTGGTGTTGGTGGTGACGGTCTTGAGGCGGTCCGTCAGGTCGTTCCAGGAGGCTTGGTAGGCGGCGGAGAAGGCGCCGGCGACGTAGCCGTCTAGGTTTTGCCAGGTGGGTGCGTAGGTGGCGTTGGCGGTGACGATGGCGAGGAGGGTTTCGGGGAGCATGCCCATGATGATGTCGACGAGGGGGTCGGGGGATAGGGCGAAGTCGAAGGTGGCGTTGCCGGGCCGCTGGACGACGCCGGGGGAGATGATTGAGCAGTCGTAGCACTGAGTGGTGCCGGCTGTGACGGAGACTTCGGCGAAGAGGTAGCAGTTTGTGAAGTTGCTTGCGCCCATTGACATGACGCTGTGCTGCTTGTTCGGAGGGAGAGAGCCGAACATGTTGCTCTGACCACCGCAGGCACCAGTGGGGTGCGCGCTATCCAACCGCTCCGTAAGGACGGCAATCCTGAACGTCTCGCTCACACGCCTCGCGTCGGGCCATCTCGAAATCCACGAATCCATGGGCGAGTCTCGCAGGATCATGGCATTTCCAGCAAGCGAGGTTGTGATGGGATTCATGCCGGATGTGACGTTGAACAGGCCGTTGTACTTGTCCAAGTAGCGTAGGAAGCTTTCATCGTAATCGACCCAGGTGAAATTGCTCATGCGGAAGAAAGGCAGGGTGGTGTTGGCTACGGTGGTGTTGCCGGGGAGTGCTTGGTAGCCTTTCATATCGGTCGATGGTTTGTGCTCCCTCAAAGCGGGTGCCCATCGTCTGCTCGGTACCTTTCTCTCTGCATCCATCACAGAGTAGAAGTCTGGACCAAAGCGATGGATGACGGCAAGTCCGGAAGCCCGTCGGATGGAGAAGTCGCGCACTTCGGAGAGCTTTTGGAAATCCCCAAACGCTGGACCGGCCCCTGCAACATTCATAGTCACGTCGTACTCTGCAGGCTTGAGGGACAGCACGGGCTCCCAAGATAGAGCGCCTTGAGCAAGAGGCGCACTGAGCTGGGCCGGGATGAGAAGAAGGAGAAGGAGCATAGTTCCAAGCTGGAATCCATTGGTTCCCAGCGGGCCCCGCTGCCAGGAGAAGATGCTCTCAATTTCCCGCAAGGTGATGCCGCACTTCTCCAAGAGGATGAAGACGCACCTCTGGACAGCGGTTCCAGAGCAGATGTTGAGGGTGATGCGCACAGCCACGAGCGCGGCTGAGACGAGAGTCGTGACATCGGCTTGTGCTAGGCTTCCAGTGAAGATGTGGCTGAAGGTTGATCCCAGGGGTGCGTCCGAAGCGGTTGGAAATGTTGCGCCGTCCAGGATGAAAAGAGCGACGAGGCCGAAGACAATGACGAGGATGGCGTGAAGAGGGAACGAGTACCAGGCGCGGACGTTGCGGAACATGCCAACAGGAGGCTCGCCATGTCCAAAGGCGTGCGGGTCAGGCGAGTCCTGGCGAAGCTTCTGCATGGCGAGAGCGAAGCTCAGAACAGTTGTGGTTGCGGGTAAGGAAGATCTGGGGTGGCCGGGGTGTCATATGCAGCATTGAATTCAGCTGGCTTCTTGGCGGTCAGTCAGCCTGCCGTTCGGGCGCCGCGTTCCCAGTGATGCTTCGCATCCATTCTTAGCTGCATCGAGAACAGCGTCATGGCCATGGCAGCGCTGCGGGATGGTCCTCCAATCACGCGTCCGCCAACGACGCCACATGGCATAGCGGCCATCACTCAGCCTTGCGGTGCTCCCATTTTAGTGCTTCATGCCGACGGGTCTAGACGACTCAGCAAAAGGCGCAGCACATTGATCATCGCTAATCGCCGTCATCGGTGGGCCCCGACAGATAATGGAAAGTGATGAGGCTGATGGACGGAGTGTGGAGCTGATGTACTGCGGGGATGTGAGCTAGTGCAAACACTAAGTATTAGGCCACCGTTTGTTATCAACGTTGAATAGTACTGCTAAACACCAAGCCAGTCTCCCTGCTACATGTGGGCGCAGCGTCGAAATGCCGATTCGTATTTTCTTTTCTGTCCAACGATCCCATTTCCACCTATCACATCACCAGAACAATATAGTTGATATATCCCTGCTTTTAGGAGCTTCGTAATCTCCACCCACCTGTAATATTCCTTACCAAGCTTTCCAATGTACACGCGGAAGCTCACGTAATCCCAGCCCCCACGCCACCGCGTGTAACGAACAAAGTCCCCGCTTCTGAAATTTTCCACATGGCTTCACATGTGTGCTACAACGTCCACGACACGGAAGAGCCGCCAGCAGCCATCATGTCAGCCATGCCGCCATCAGTCTCGGACAACTCGACGAACCATGCAGCCAGGTCTCCACTATATCACCCCCTGGTCTCCAACAAAGAGATCCGTCTCATCACCCTCGCTGCAGCCCCACCATACGAACCCGTCGTCTGTCGTCTTACTCATGCCAACCTGTACGATAACGCGACTCACTACGAGGCCTTGTCTTACCCATTGTTTGCGGCATCTCCTCTTGTCCATGGAGACACGCAATGGTGGTCCCGAGAGCGTTTGAGGATGCTCGAGCTGGCAGGCTGATGGGCACCTTGGAAGAGAACAGAGTCCCAACGGGCTGGTTATCAAACGAAACTCGGGCGCAGCAGAAGGTCGAGCTCATGACCCCAGCAATGCTGTCTTTCCACCGCATGACCTCGGAAGAGGAAAGGACTCCGGCTTGGCTGCTTAACATGCTCACGGCCCTGCGCCACTTCAAATCGACGGATCCAAGAGACAGAATATTCAGCCTGTTGGGCCTTGTCAACCCCAGGTATCTGGAACAAGGCGAATTACTCCAGGTCAACTACAACTTATCACTCCTAGATGTCGCCCTTGGTGTCTTCAAACTCTGCCTGAACGGCTCGAGGGGTGCAGCGGGGGATGATGATGAGGAGTACATTGGACACGGCTGGTCCGCGGCAAGAAGCCACAGAAAAATCGAAAGCCCAGTCCGAAAGGCCGCGCCAAACCAACGAACGAGTTTTGAAGCTCCTTGAAGCTGAGGTCACCGAGGGGAACGGCTCAGCTCTCCGAACTTTCCTCGACGAGTTCTGAAATAAATTCTACCGCAGACGCTTCACAGTTTTCGACCTCGTCTGAAACGAGGGCGTGAAATGGGTATGTTCCGCCCTGGTTCCTGCAGAGGATAGACCGGGAGACCAGCTCTTTCTGCTTGGTGAGTGCGATTATCCTGTCATACTTCGACGTTGTGGCCGAGTGGAGTCAGAAGCCCGGGATTTCGAGTTTGTTGGCCCTTGCTGTATTCCAGAGCTTCGGGTTTTCGAACCGAGGAGAGTACAAATGGGGGAGGGTGCAGGTGGATATCGACTCCATCGAGACTCTCACGCTTCACTGAGCATCAGTCGCATGCAGTTTGTATTATGCTATAATTACAACTTTGGCCAAAAAGTTAGGCATCAATAACCAGCAATGGGTTTGTGGTTTAGTGGGTAAGTCATCATACAACATCAATTTCACATTGAGTTCGACACTAACAATTACTTCAGTATAATACTCCCTTAGCATCAGCAAGTCAACGTTCAGTCGACTAGCAGTCAACTGGGAGTGGTCCAGGGTTCGATTCCCTGCAAATCCATCAGAAGCTGGTTCAATTCCGGTGTAATATCCTTCTTTTTGCTCTTTTTACGCTCTATAGTAACCCATATTGTGTGGGCATGGTATGGGGCGCGGTGTTGAGGATTTTTTTTCGTCCTCCCACGTTGGAAAGGAAGTAAGCGAAATCAAGCGAGCAAGAAGCTTGGCAAAGGAAAGAGGCTTTTAAATTATCCTCAGCAGCTGGTTCAAGTCCGGCGGCTTTTGGTGGACGGGTTCGGGGTCGAGCTTCGAAAAGGGGCCGGTGGCCGACCATGTCCGGCCCGTTTCTCGGCCCGAGCCCCTCCCACTTCGTGGACTTCACATTTCGCAAAGTTTCTCCGGCCGCTACACTTGTATATTGTGGTCAAACAGCTACGGTAGCCTGCGTGGAGACGAAACATTCATTTGTGACACGGAAAACGCGGGACTGGCTTCAACAATTCACACTGCCTGGCCGATGGTTGCTAAAACCCAAGATCAATTCTAAGAATGGAAATTAAATAAGGTAGAAGTAAAACAAGGATCCAAACACACTGCTGAATGTTCACCTGGAGTTATTCCTTAACGATGCCGAAAGGAACTGATTCTACTTGTTTTGAGTTAGATACAGAGTACTCTCAACTCTGTGCCGACACGATTCCTCTTTCAATGGACGATGGTTATAGCTCGGTAATCTACACGCGTGTTTGACACTTCTATCCTGTTAGACAACGAATTTCAGTGGTACAGGATGAGCGTGGTTCGGTTCTGAAGTTCTTTTATGGGCACCCGCGAAGAGGCTTGGGCTTTTGGTAGCCCTGGATATATGAAAACGAACTTGAAAACTCCCATCTCGAGATTTGGAGTTCGCGATGGAGTAATCTTAATCAAGGAACAGGGAAGAAAGGTCGAGACGTAGACTGATAACCCGCTCTTATAGCACCAGCAGGAAAGAAAAAAAATCATCAAGATCCCGTGGTGATTACATGGCATGAACCAGTGTGGATCTTTAAACATGTCAAAGGCTTGTCACATTATCCCACCGTAGCGGTTTATTGCTTCTTGGGCCGCAAAGCATACACTCTAACAGGATAGAGCTCCTTGGGAAAGCCACGCTGCACCTCGGTGAGGAAGATATGCAGACCAGCCAAATCGAACAGCTTCCGGAACTTTTCATCGGCGCGCGTGACGCTGCTATCCTCGGGGTCGTAGAGATCCTGCTTGTTGATCTCGGTGCTCATATTCTCCTTGACGACAATGAAGCCGTCTTCCGCCAGAAAGGTCCGGCAGCGGTTGAGATACTCGACCAGCTGAGCATCCGTGAGGTGGCCTACGCACCACTGGTTCCAGATCAGGTCGTACTTGTAGGGCACGTCCAGCGACCAGTTCTCCAAGCCGACGTTGGTGATGGTGCCGATGCGACCCGCCGCCACGAGCTCTTTGCCGGCGTCGGATTCTTTCAGCTGGTCGGTGAACTTTTGCACCGGTTCGACGACGTCGACGGTCTGAGCAATCTTCACCAGGAAGCCGAGGGCGATGCGGCCGATGCCGGCGCCGCAGTCGACGGCATGCGGGAGCAGCTCGCCAGACTTCCGGCCGGACAGGCGGCGCAGCTTGTTGTAGAAGTTGGACGAGCCCTGCAGGTCTATGCGCGAGACGTGGGGGAAGCCGCCGAGCATGCCATTGACGGTTGACTCGACCGAGTTCCAGTAGTCGATGGAGGCGGCGTGGTCGATGGAGGCGTCCGGGGCCTCTCCAAGGGCTTCGGCCATGGCTGTGTCCGCGTTTCGCTTAACTCAGCGTGTAGGGCGGCGCGGAGAGTCGGCGTTGGGTTACTGGAATCTGCAATTGATAGGAGGGTTGATAATTTTGACGAGTGGTGGAGAGCAGGGCCTGAGCTTGGCCCTCCGCCTTACCGATAAGGGCAGCTACACCCGTGGATCAGCCAGAGCTTATCGCGGCCACCCTCGCTGTCACCTGCGATGACTTGTGAGTGAAAAGGCATCCAGGAGGGCTGCTGTATGACGTTCGATCCAGCGCTTACGGGTTGCACAGTCAAAGAAAAGCTAGTTGGGCACCGCATAAAGGCAAAGAGTCCTGTTGGTTGTATTAGTCATTCAGCCGGCTTACCGGGAACAGCGCTAGAACAGACTCCTGTCTGCCTGGTTCCTTGCCGAGCCATATCCCCAATGATGATGTCGGTAATGGCGGGGTACTTCAAAGTGGGGAGCGGCCCTGCAAGGCAGTACATAATCAGCTCCTCTCTCCGCCATCTCCCGGCTTTCTCCTCTTTGCCCATGCTCAGCCTCTTCGCCCGTCGATTTTCTGCTCCTGTCCGGCCCCGACAAAGCCAGTTTATTGCCCATCCATTTCCTTTCCGTTTCCAAAGAAGCTTCAGCGTCGCCATGTCTGACCTCACCGCCGAGCTGACTGCGCCCAATGGCGTCAAGTACACCCAGCCGACCGGCTTATTCATCAACAATGAATGGGTAAAGTCCACACATGGCGAGAAAATCACCAGCATAAACCCGACGTACGTCCATCTTTCTTGGGCCATTCAAGCACTTACTGATCTGCTGTGCAGAGACGAGTCTGAGATCGTGTCTGTTTACGCAGCTGACGCTGAGGATGTCGACATTGCGGTCAAGGCAGCGCGCAAGGCATTCAAAAACCCTTCGTGGCGGGACCTGCCAAGCGTTGAGCGCGCCGAGCTTTTGTATAAGCTTGTGGCTCTGGTTGAGAAAAACAAAGAAGTGCTGGCTACCATCGAGACCTGGGACAATGGTAAGACCTTGCCTGTTTGAGAAGACGTTTCTGTGCTAACCCGTGTTCAGGCAAGCCGTACTCTGTGGCACTCGACGAGGACATGGGCGAGGTTGCTGGCACTCTCAAGTACTACGCCGGTTATGCGGACAAGATCCACGGCCAAGTCATTGAGACCACACCAGACAAGCTCGCATACACCATTCGTGAGCCCATTGGTGTCTGCGCTCAAATCATTCCGTAAGAAAGTCAGAGACTTAATCTTGAAGCTTGCTGACTTTGGGCAGCTGGAACTACCCCTTGGCCATGGCCGCATGGAAGCTTGGTCCAGCCCTCGCCTGCGGCAACACGGTTATCCTCAAAGCCGCTGAGCAGACACCTCTATCTATCCTTTTCTTTGCCAACCTGGTCAAGGAGGCAGGATTCCCTCCTGGTGAGTCTTGTCCCTGCACAAGCTGATTCCATGACGACAACTGACAATGCCCTAGGTGTCGTAAACATCATCAACGGTTACGGTCGTAAGGCTGGTGCAGCTCTCGCATCGCACGCGGATATCGACAAGATTGCCTTCACCGGGAGCACCATCACAGGCCGTGAGATCATGAAGATGGCAGCCACTAACCTGAAGAACATCACGCTGGAGACTGGTGGCAAATCACCCCTCCTCGTCTTCGACGACGCCGAGCTGGACCAAGCCGTCAAATGGGCGCATATCGGCATAATGTCCAACCAGGGCCAGATCTGCACGGCAACTTCTCGCATTCTTGTCCAGCAGGGCGTCTACGACAAATTTGTTGCGGCTTTCAAGGACCACGTGAAGAAGACAAGTACGGTCGGCGACCCCTTCAAGGACTCGACTTTCCAAGGCCCGCAAGTCACCAAGGCGCAGTACGAACGCGTGCTGTCGTACATCGAGCACGGAAGGTCGGAGGGGGCTACCCTCGTGACGGGCGGCGAGCCAGTCAAGGATGTGAACGGCAAGGGGTTCTTCGTCGCTCCCACTGTGTTCTCGGACGTCAAGCCCAGCATGAAGATTTTCCAGGAGGAGGTTTTTGGGCCGTTTGTCGTCATCACCCCGTTCGCCACGGAAGAGGAGGCTGTCGAACACGCCAACGACAGCGCCTATGGCCTGGGCAGTGCCGTCTTCACCACCGATATCGTCAAGGCGCACAGGGTGGCACGGAATATCGAGGCGGGCATGGTGTGGATCAACAGCAGCAACGACAGCCACTACGCGATTCCGTTCGGCGGGGTGAAGCAGAGCGGCATTGGACGGGAGCTGGGTGAGGCGGGTCTGGATGCGTACACGAATAAGAAGGCGGTACACGTCAACTTGGGCTCAAGGTTATAAGCGCGGGTTGCGGGATTTACGAGTCTTTTGGTGTTGCTGTGTGGCCTGCAGAGATAGGAATGTCAAAAAATTTGAAGCCAACAAAACAGCCCATTGGGCCACGATTCCGCCAGCTAAGCTTTTCTTCCATGCGCGTCACGAATTGGGGGCGGCCATTGGGCGTCGAGAACATCGTGGGGCCCGTTGGCGCTGGCGGGAAGCGAGCGGCTGTGACGCAGCTGACCATGTGCTCTCTGGAGACGGAGACGACGACGGAGCGCATGATTCTTCTGGGCTCCGCTCGGGCTGGGCGACGGCAGCGCCAAGGAAGATGAGGACGTGTAATCCGCGGCAGTCGTGGCCAGGCAGCGGTACGTACGGTAGGACGTCGCGCGCAAAGTCGCCGCAAAGTCAGGTCGAGGCAATAATGGAGAGCAGGTGGGCGGCGGCGATAGGAACGGCCGAACAAGGCCCGTGCTCGTTGGTGTGTTCACAAAGGTGCCGCTGATGGCAGACCCGCCCGCGTTGCACGTCCTGGCCTGGCCCGTCCGGAGCTCTATCGTCATCCGTCCAGGCGCAGCTCGCCCGCATTTCTGAGAAGCCCAGCGTCGCGCGCCTCCAGCTGTCACCACAGCCTTTCGCCGCCGCCGCCGCAAGACCACCTGCAGCTGCTGCACTGCGCCGGCACGCGTTGCCCCCTCATCCCGGGCTCGGCAGAAGTTAACGAGCGGCCTAACTCCACAAACTACCTACCACGCTACTACCTTGAACGCTGCACTGCCCATCCCAAGTCACCAGCGCCCCAGAACGCACCCAGCATCTCCAGCACTGCACCACCACCAGCTCCGAGCGACCACTTCCCTGTCCGCCTTCTCCGCATGCCCTCTACGCTCTACCGCCTCAGCACTTAGCTGCCGCCACCGACCCTGGCTCGACGCCGGCTTTATCGTCCCTCCTCGCTCGATACGCTCCTACCTCGCACCCTCGCGGCCGGCTCCTGCCCTGTGCACACGATCTGCACAGCGTCGGTCGAAGGCTGCTTCCTCGCATTCCTCTCGCGCCTCTACAGGCCTCCATAGTATCCGCTCGCCCTACGCAGTCCCCTAGCCTCCCCAACCACCGACCGCCCCGCCCAGACAGCCAAACCCCCCGGTTATCATGGGCAACGCACCCTCCAAGAAGGGCGACGGTAACGGCCCACAGCTTGATCGCGATGGCTACGCCTCGTTCTCGCGCTCCGATACGAAGGAGTCAACGCGCTCGATAAGGAACTCGATTCGGAACAAGATCCCCGGCACAAGCGCGAAGACGGACAGCCCGCGCAATTCCATCCAAGGTCTCACCGGTGACAGCACCAACAGCGTAAACAACCTGGAGAAGACGGACTCGCCCTCCGCAAAGTCTGCTGCCAACAGCGCCCAAGCTGCCCATAAGCGGTCAGGCTCCAGTTCCTCGGCGCCACCGCCCAACCTCGACCAGACCGCATCGCGAGATGACGCCGTATCCGACAGCGACCAGCCTCCACCCTCGCCCACGCAGTCGGCGACTGTAGGCCATGGACACGAATCCGTGAACCAGGCCCAGCGGATCGGCGAAGTCGACCATGTTTCTGATACGCCACCCACCGGCTTGCCGCCGCCTTCCGCGCTCCAAAGGCCCAAAGCGTCCATCCTGGTGAAGAAGGACCACCCAATTCCTAGAGCAGCCGAAAGCCAGCCCGAGAACGGATCGCCGTCCATGGAGCTTGGCACGCCCAAGTCTATTGATATTGATGACATGATATCCAGGTTGCTGGACGCGGGGTACTCTGCAAAGGTCACCAAGACCGTGTGCCTGAAGAACGCCGAGATTTTTGCCATCTGCCAGGCGGCAAGGGAGCTCTTCCTCTCGCAACCCGCGCTCCTCGAGCTTTCACCGCCGGTCAAGATCGTTGGTGATGTGCACGGGCAATACACGGACCTCATCAGAATGTTCGAGATGTGTGGTTTCCCGCCCAGTTCCAACTACCTGTTTTTGGGTGACTACGTCGACCGGGGCAAGCAAAGCTTGGAGACGATTCTGCTGCTTTTGTGCTACAAGCTCAAGTTTCCAGAGAACTTCTTCCTCCTCCGCGGCAACCACGAATGCGCCAATGTCACACGTGTCTATGGCTTTTACGATGAGTGCAAGCGAAGGTGCAATGTAAAGGTCTGGAAAGCGTTCGTGGACACGTTCAACACCCTTCCCATTGCGGCCATTGTTGCAGGCAAGATCTTCTGCGTACACGGCGGTCTTTCGCCGAGCCTGTCGCACATGGACGACATTCGCCAGATTGCCAGACCCACTGATGTCCCTGACTACGGTCTTCTGAATGACCTGCTGTGGAGTGACCCAGCAGACATGGATAACGACTGGGAGGCGAACGAGAGAGGAGTCAGTTACTGTTTTGGCAAGAAGGTCATCATGGAATTCCTGCAACGACACGACTTCGATCTGGTTTGCCGCGCACACATGGTGGTCGAGGATGGGTACGAGTTCTTCAATGACCGCATCCTAGTGACGGTCTTCTCAGCGCCTAACGTGAGTACATTCCTAACCTTCACAAGCCATGAGCTGACAAATCGATAGTACTGCGGTGAATTCGACAACTGGGGAGCAGTCATGTCCGTGTCTGCAGAACTTCTCTGCAGCTTTGAACTGCTCAAGCCCCTGGACTCGAGCGCGTTGAAGAGTCACATCAAGAAAGGCAGGAACAAGAGGCAGAGCATGCTCAACAGTCCGGTAAGTACACCATGCCCGTTTCCAGGACACCGGTGATATTCTAATAGCTTTGCTTCAGCCCGCAAACCAGTACCCGCAATCTTACTGAGTGATGCCTGCGGCCCCGCATGAAAGCGGATTTGACACCCCGCGTCAATAACACCCGAGTGTACGAACATTGGTCGATGACATGTGATGGCTTCACGGAGACATGCCTGAGCAATACGACGGAGGATCTTGCCTCGGTAGACGCATCAACATTGATTTTTTCATACAGCGCGCTATGGCGACGACTTCAGCAATTCACGAACGAGTAGATGGCGAGCGGAAGCCGGAACGAGGGCGAAAGGAAGGGTGGTGAAGGATGGTGGGGCGGCGGCTCCAGGACTCGGACCTTCGGTGTATGCACTTTCTGCGTGGACTTTTGGGTGGTGGTGCTTCACACACGACTCTTGGCGCGGCGGAGTTGGCTGGAGTACGATTTGGTTTCGTAAATTTCTTCGCTCTTGCTGATTAGGTTCGCACGACGCCGGCCGCAACAATCTCATCGGATTACTTTTTGGACTGGGGCCTGCACCTTGTCTCGGTTTTCCCGTGGTGGGATCCGTCGGGGGTTTAGTTTAAGAAAGAAAGAAGCGCGCTTGCGACTCTGCTTTTGCTGTGTTCCGGATGCAGGGTGTTTGTTGTCTTGAAGCTCGGCTTTGCATGTACCATAGGCTGCGTAAATGTCGAGCACCAGTTTTTCGGCGAATGCTGTGGCCATCGCGTGACAGGTTTGTTTCGTAGGGAATTATTGCCAAGACTGGGCTAGAGAAAGGATTCTTGTCCAAGTGCGGGGCGAGCAGGGCGCGTCGCGCAGCTGTGTCTGGTGTCTTTGTTTGGTTGCGTGGTAGGTGGTGGTGGTGGCTGAAGTGGCGAGAGGCCAATCAGGTGGTGCCCTTAGCGAAAGGCGGCCCGAGCGCCCTCCCACACTGCTTTTCGATTTGAGCGCACCTCTCTTTCCCGCCTACGACGACGACGAGCCGACGCCGACAACACAAACACCCAGTATGTGAAGTGCCCCCTCTGCTGCTCCGCACGCGCTGCGCAACCCCTCCGAATTGGGCTAATTTTCAATTCCTTCTTGCAAGCAGACGCGGGACCTTTACCATCCACCGCCGGGAACCAGATCATCGATCAACTAGAAAATCGCAAAAATGGCCGACGCACCAGCTCCCGCTTCTGGCGCCGCCCCTGCCCGTGGAGGTTTCGGTGGCCGTGGTGGTGACCGCGGCCGTGGCCGTGGACGTGGCCGTGGCCGTCGCGGCGGCAGGCAGAACGAGGAGAAGGAGTGGCAGCCCGTCACCAAGCTCGGCCGTCTCGTCAAGGCCGGCAAGATCAAGAGCATGGAGGAGATCTACCTGCACAGCTTGCCCATCAAGGAGTACCAGATCATCGACTTCTTCCTCCCCAAGCTCAAGGACGAGGTCATGAAGGTGAGCCGCAAACATTTATTTCTCGCTTGGATTTGTTGGTTGGTGGGGACTGGCTGGGGTGGAACAAACCGGCATTGGGGAAAAGAATTACGGACGCGCCTAGGGAGCAGCTGCAAAGGCTACAGATGGGAATATGGAAGGCTAATGCACGTCGGAACTGTAGATCAAGCCCGTCCAGAAGCAGACCCGTGCCGGTCAGCGCACCCGCTTCAAGGCCATCGTCGTCATCGGTGACTCCGAGGGCCACATTGGTCTCGGCATCAAGACCTCCAAGGAAGTCGCGACCGCCATCCGCGCCGCCATCATCATCGCCAAGCTCAGCGTCGTTCCCATCAGGAGAGGCTACTGGGGCACCAACCTTGGTGAGCCCCACTCGCTGCCCACCAAGACCTCCGGCAAGTGCGGTTCCGTCACCGTCCGCGTAAGTATCTCCCAGTCCTCGGATTGAACAGCAATCCGCGCTTTTCGGGGCAAACCGACTCACAGTCTTTGCAGCTGATCCCCGCTCCCCGCGGCACTGGTCTCGTCGCCTCCCCCGCCGTCAAGCGTCTGTTGCAGCTTGCCGGTGTCAACGACGCCTACACCGCTTCGGCCGGTTCCACCAAGACCCTCGAGAACACCCTCAAAGCCACCTTCACCGCCGTCGTCAACACCTACGGCTTCCTGACGCCCAACCTCTGGAAGGAGACCAAGCTCATCAGGAGCCCGCTGGAGGAGTTCAGCGACGTCCTCCGTGAGGGCAAGAAGTACTAAGCGGGTTATGGAGAGAGGAGTGAATGATGAGGTTTTCTTCACACAACGAAGGGTTTCTGGCTTGTTTTTTGAAACGGTTCCGATGCAATGCCACCTCTTGCAATGGAGTTGCGCGGGGTTTCGGGAAGATGGGCCTATCACCGTTAACATAGGTTTTTCTTCATCGAAATAAAAAAGAGAAGCAATGCAAATCCCACGGCATTGAGTATGATCACTACAAAACAGTTCTGTGTACCAGAGACGAGTGCAATGTGACAGGAGTGGCTGCGGGTAGTAAACTTGCGCGGGATCTAATCAGCTAGCACGTAAGGCCTCAAAATGGCAGAGCTTGCTTATTCTTCGGTATGTGTAGGTAGGTGCGGTGGCTCCTCCGCTACTGTCAAACAGCCCATTGCGCATCTCGTCGTTCTGCCAGGTGCCACGGCAGAACTGACGCGTGTACCTACCTACTAACCCACGTCGGCTGAACAAATGATTGTAACACAAAGATTTTCAGTCTCACTCAGTTCCACAGCATTGGGGTCTTCCGCTTATATCCGATTGCCGGGCATTGTTGTATTTTCGTCCGGCACACCCGAACCGTCGGGTGGGTGGGGGGTTTTTCTTTGGGGTTTTCTTAGTTCGATTGTTAATTTTTTTTTTGTTCTTTTCCAATTCTATTATATTCGACCTTGGGTAGCAGCTCACAACTTCGGCGAACAAAAAAATGGAGTTTCAAACCTGGCATTTTTTGGGTCTCAAGGAAAAGGTTCTGATGTTGTATGGAATCGGGTCATCCTCAACTACGGATGCAAAACCATGAATTTTCAACACACGTACACCACCTCCAATCAGGCCTTGATATCCTCCAGCCTGTCATCCACCACCGAAATATCCCACTTGTATGGATCGAGGCCTTTCGGGTCACCGTTCGAGCACTCGTGCTTGTACCAAGCCTTCAAACCATCGGGATCCCCTCTCTTCTTGAACGCTTTCTTGAGCTCTTCCCAGCCGGCAATCCCGCCGCAGTCCTCGGCACTAGGATGGCCCTATGATGCACATATGTCAGCAGCATTTCCAATCAAATTCTGACAAAGTGCGTGAATGATCTTACCTCGCCATTGATACAGAACACATCCGAGTCCTCGGCCGCGCCAACAGTCCTCTTGATGGCCGGATCCGCGCGTCCCAGCAACGAGATGCTAAGCCACCAGCGGTCTCCGCGGTCGTAGTCGTAGTAGATATCGTCCACGTCTCGGTATTCATCGCCGTCGTAGATGTCGCCGAGCGTGTAGTCATCTTCACACTTGACCTTGTACGGTTCAGGGTAGTGCGCTTTGCGATTCATGGAGGTGGCGGGTAGCAGGCGGAGAAGCTCGAAGCTGTTACGGGTCACGCTGTCTGGACTCTGTGCCGCGCGGTTGATGCCGTGTCAGTCGAGGTGGGGTGTTTTAGGGTCGGGGGGAAACCCCCCGTGCATAGTTGAGTGCGAAAGCCATACCATCAAGACCCTGAATGCCTCGTTGTCTTCCAGAAACCTGACCACGCTGAAGGAGTGCTCGTGGATGTCCGACCAGCCAAATGCGATCTGCAGGGCCTTGTGAAACTTCTTGAAGCTGAGCTTGGACGAGACACACAGAACACGGTTGATATAAGGATCTTCACTGTCGACGAGAGATACTTGGACAAGGTAGCTGTTTGTCGTACTTGGCTTGGAAAAGGATGCCTGTTCAGTGACTGCGTGGGCGTTCGTCAATGGATTAATGGCGGCGTACCTGTGGTTTAGACTGCTTTAACCTTTGGGTGGAGGTTAATGGTGTCTTGTTCCTGCTGGGAGTTGACTTTTTTGGCCCAGCAGTCTTCTGCGGTCTCTTGGACGCGCTGCTGGCGATGGGCACTACGATGGGGCCCGCACGCGCGTTTGCAGGACGCACACTTCTAGTTTTCGGCATGGCTTCAATGGTAGAGCAGAAGGAGTTGCTGCTGACGTGTAAGGAAAAGGAAGGGAGAGTTGCGGAAGGTAAATGAAGGATGAGGCGAACCGCGTTCCAAAATCCCTTCATTCATATATATTCCTTTTGTGCGACACGATGCGTCCAAACGTGATCTCAGGCGACGTGGTTTTGACCTACCACGTTATTAGAATGCGGCTAGCGACTCCTGCATCCAAGATTGTTGTGCTGTAAACGTACAAGAGTGTGTTAGACGACCAGTAACTCGGTTGACAGTAACTTTCAAAACGATATGCCCTGGGAAAAGCCAGTATGTCGTGGTAAATTCCAAAGCAATCATGTGTTGTACGGTCAATTAACGTTTGTATTATCAGAAATTAACGTTATGGCTCCAATGTGTATGTGCGTACAATTAGCAATATACAGCCCTGTATTCTTCGTAGTTTGTTGCGTCTAAACGTAAACATGTTCCCATCACATTTTCATCGTCTAAGCAACGGCCGAAGAGACCTCAACCGTGGCAGAGCCTTCGCAGGAACGGCCATTGCCGCCGAGGCCGCACTGGCGAGAAAATGGGGCACTGCCACTGATGGTGACGGTGGTGTTGCTGATCTCAACGGTGTTCTGAAGAGTGACGGCTGCGGTTCGGAAACGCATGAGTAAAGAAGAAAGAAGAAGAAAGAGGGAAGAACTCACTAGTGCCATCCCACGAGGCAGAGAAGGACTGGGGGTCGGAAACAGTGGTCTGCTGGTTCTCGAGGTCGGTGAAGGTCTGCTTGGCAGTGCTGCCATCGACCGAGTAGGTGGCGGTGAAGACCTCGTTCTTGTAGCCGTTGGCAGCAGAGGTGTAGGAGTAATCCAGAGCCCAGCTGCCGTACTGGCTGGCGGCGGCAGCGGGAGCGGGAGCGGCAGCGGCAGTAGCGACAATGGCCGCGATGGAAGCGAAGGTCGAGGTGAAACGCATCTTGGCTGTGGTGGTGGTTACTGGGGAGAGAGAGAAATTTTCTTTTGTTGAACGAAAGACGGGTGGTGCAGAGCAATGTAGACGGTTGATCCGCAAATATATATAGGGACCATAAGAGCTCCTGAACAGCGCATCGGCCGTGGTGGAGAAAATGGCATCATCTGGCTATTTTTAATCGACGGAAACTTTGTAGTACCGTGGTACATAGCGCCGGCCCAGCAGCCGCATTTACGAGTGGCGATGATGCATAGTGCTGGGGTGCGACTGGGTGCTCGAGCTTCCTAGTGTGCCTGACCCGTTGTTTCCGTGCAGTAGCCGCTGGGCGAGCTCGTATATCATTAGGACCACCCCGGCTTCGTTTATGCGCGGAGGCGGGCACATACACCAATCCGGCAACACTCTAAACGCTAACGTGCGGAGTAGAGCCGCACTAGGCTGAACGTCTTCGTGGTTGTTTCATGAAACAACACTTTCATGGCTACGTACGTAAAATCAATATCATAACACCCAAGCGATACTTATATTTACCCAGTCAATAATAGGTCGACACTGTATAAAAATACAACCATGGATCTAGGCGAAGCCGAACATTACTTCTTGGTGTTGCAATGCAGGGTATGATTCGAGGATAAGTCAAAGTTTGCTGGAGTTTCCGGAGAATCTTGTTCTTTCTCGTATATTTATCCTCGTTTGTTGGAATCTAGCAACACCTCTGCGATTGCGGCTTGGGTTACATGGCTCCTGCATTCCCTCCTGGCATGCATCTTTTGTGCTTTGCTTTGGTCTGTCGGATTGAGCCTGGCAGGATGGCGTCGTCTCGATGGCCATGGTCTAGAATTGACAGACTATACTACACCTAAAGAGCCAGTGTTTATATCAGTTTTCTCGACGTATTGCACCGCTTCCAACTCACTCCTTTGAACTTACCTCAACCATCTCGACATACTGACAGCCGAGCGTCTTACCGATCCGCCCTTTTTGAGCATGTATGGAGGCTCATTCCAGAAAGTCCTGCTATACAGGGCAGCGGTAGTTGGTTATTCGATTCATGATTGGGAACTGCTAAACGAATTCAGCATTGCTACAGCAAGCGGAATCGACGGATTGTCGAGGCGGAGATGGCGTTGCGCAGGTTGGTTAGCCAGCGGGATCAGACTACGCTAAAACAATATTTCCCCAGATACAGCAAAGTGGTGCCACATGATTCCGCCAAGGATGGAGGAAGACGAAAAGTAGATGCCCTGTACATGACCCAACCTTTCGCAGGCAGCAGTTTTGACTTAATCCTCACGCCTCGCAATGCAGCGCCATACCATCTCGCGCTCAAGGCAACCATTTCTCGTCTCCATCTTATTAAATCAAACAACAAGCATTCCCCAGGACCGTCCTGAAACAAGTAAGCGATAGCCTGAGGACCGATACGAGGTTAGTTTGTAGAGCATTGCAGATGTGGTTTGGAGCATGCCCCCTGGTGTGATTGTAAAGTCAAAGAGTGTGGAGTACAGCGTCTAAACGTTTACTTTAACCTTCATGCATAAGCTGTAATGCTTTGCGAACTGGCCCACTAGCAAAGTCCAACACCTTAACCACTGACCATCGGCACAGCGACAGAAGCGTGAAACCAGCGCCAAAAATGCCACCTTTAAAGCTCAGCTTCCTCGAACTCCCTGCCGAGCTCCGCATCGCCATCTATAAGTACGCTTTAGTGATACCCCTACTAGATAAGGAAGAAGGAGAGGAAGAAGGAGGTAGAGAAGGAGGTAGAGAAGGAGGTAGAGAAGGAGGTAGAGAAGAAGAAGGAGAAGAAGAAGGAGAAGGAGAAGAAGGAGAAGAAGAAGAAGGAGAAGATGAAGAAGAAGGAGAAGAAGGAGAAGGTGAAGAGGGGGGGGCGGGGGGGGGGGGGGGGGGGGGGGGGGGGGGGGGGGGGGGGGGGGGGGGGGGGGGGGGGGGGGGGGGGG
>JAJMVL010000161.1:0-64882 GCA_023082095.1 Dothiorella sarmentorum
ACCCCCCCCCCCCCCCCCCCTTTCCAACACCCCCCCCCCCCCCCCCCCCCCCCCCCCCCCTCCCTCTTCCTTGCTCATTGACGTCAAAAGATGGAATCAACAGGATTTATCCTTCGTTGGCATGTTCAAACCGCATTACTGAAACCCTCCTTCATGTATATACAGAGCTTGTCAACAACTGCGAGCTCCAAAAATGCGCAGTACCACTAACGCAGCTGGTTGACAATGAACCTTTCCGCTGTGACAACTTATCGAGTCCCTGCTCTTTTTTATTTCTGTCCTCCTGATCCAAAAGATAAAGGGCAAACGAACAACAGCTGATATGCGGTATATGCATAGAAACCACCCCATCTCATTGCTTGAGGTGAAGGAGTGGCACAGTCGCGTCTAGGTCTTGATCCTTCTGAGGCTTTAATCCAATCTTGCTATGCTCTCCGAACCCCCGCAAACTTCACAAGGCCTTTTGTTCGCCTGCTCAGCGGGTTTGTGTTATGCTAGAGGTGATTTCTCATTTCCCGTCTTTGGTCTATGTCTATATTACATGCAGCGCTTCCTGTTAAATCTCCCGCCGGTTTTCCCTCTACCCGACATGGCTATCGCGCAATGCTGTACAGTGTATGCACTTCAACCCCCGCGTACCATCCAATCGTAATCGTACAATGTCCAACGCCCACTCCTTTTTCCTGACCTTCTCCCCTACCGTCCGAAGTCTCTTTACCTTCCACCCCCTCACCTCGCCCTCCCTTCACTCTTCTCCGCTTCACTTTTCGGCTTCCTCCCCCTCCTCTTCTTCACCTCGCCCTCCCCCTCACTCGGCTCCACCACCTTTTTCGACCTCCCCGGCTTCTTCTTCTCCCCCTCATCCGCATCCTTCGACTTCCGCACCCTCTTCTTCTTCGCCTCGCCCTCGCCCTCCGCCTCGCTCACTCCCGCCTCCCCCTCCTTCGCCACCTCCTCCGCCTCCTTCGCCACCTCCTCCGCCTCCTCCGCCTCCTTCGCCACCTCCTCCGTCTCCTCCGCCTCCTTCGCCCACCTGTTCTTTGCCGCCTCCGCCCGCGTGGGCAGGCCAACTGTGTCCGTCAGGATGTTCAGGCTCTTGCTGTAGACCTCGACGGGGCTGCCGTGGCCCAGCACGGCCGTCTGCTTGCAGTCCTCGGCGGAGCCCGGCTCGTGCTTCTTGCGGCCCATAAGGAGGCCGACGCCCCAGATCTCGCCCCAGCGGCGCCAGTCGGCGCCCGGGGGCCCGGCGAGGCGGCCGATGCGCGGGGGGTTGCCCGAGCCGGGCTCGGGAAGGGTGAGGTAGTCGCGCACGCAGTTGGGCACCTCGTCGCGCTGGTGCGACACGACGACGAGGGCCTGGCTCGCCGAGAGGCCGCTGACGCGGACGCGGCCGATGTCGCTGAGCGTCGAGGGGTGGGGGTGCGCGCCGTTGGGGCGGAGGTGCGGCTTCTCGCGGAAGACGTGGCGGAGCGTCATGGACTCGCCGTAGTGGAGGAAGAGGAGGCACTTGTCGCGCGCGAACTCGTCCATGCCGGAGAAGGCCTCGTCGAGGACGATGAGGTCGGGGGCCTTGATGATGGCGCGGAGGAAGAGGGCGACGCGCTGGGCGCTGAAGGTCAGGTCGCGGAAGCGTAGCGTGTCGGCCCAGTCGAGGCCCGGCTGGAGCAGGTGTTCTTCGTCTCGGAGCGTGGTGGCCGTGGCTTCGGCGAAGAGGGGGGTGCGCTCCGAGGCTTTGCTTTTGCGCGAATAGCAGTAGGCTTCGCCGCGTTGGTCGAGCGTGTCGCCGACTTCGGGGTTGAGCTCGCCGCGGAACCAGCGCAGGCAGGCTTCGACTTTTTGGTCGGCTTCAAAGTCTAGGCGGGGCTTGGTGAGGGGCGTGTCTGCCCACGCTGACTCCAGGACACGGCGCACGGTCAGGTGCTTGGGGAAGTATGTGTGGACTTCGGGGCTTGAGTGGCCCATTCGTGACTGGATTTCGAAGATGGATACGCCAGGGGTGCCCGGCTCCGGAAGGCGAGAGCGCCCGAAGAGCTTGACCGGGGCGGAATATGTTTGAGGGTGGTCCGATGTTATGAGTGACAGTAGAGTCGTCTTTCCCGAGCCTTGGAAATACAAGTCAGCAAACAGTCGTGGTGCACGGGATGGCATTGCTCACCGTTCGGGCCAAACACGCCCCAACGCTGTCCTCTTCTCACTTCCCAGGAGAGCCCACCCTCCCAGTCTCCCAGCACAGGTGTATCACTGTCAGCGTACCTGATCTGCACGCCCTTCATCTCTATGACAGGGTCCCCAAGAGGGATTTCCTGAGCCGCCACGTCGGTGTAAGGAATGCCGTCCCTAGTGATTTGCTCTTCGTAGATGGGCTTCGGCCGTCGCAGCAAGAAACGCAAACGGGCGGCTTGCTGTGGATGGCTGGCAAGCTGGTCGAAGTCGCCCTTGGCTTGCAGCTTCCGGGCAATATCGTACAGGGCAAGCATCTCATCCGTGCTAGTCCGGTCCACAACATCGACGCAGTTTTCCTTGCTTAAATTGTCCGTCATCAGTTCCGTCTGCTCCCTGTTCAACAGCTGAAAGTAGGCGGTGCGGAACTCGAACTGTGTCGCATCTGTTTTGACGTAGTGGTCGCGCAAGAATTCAAAGACTTCGTGGCGGTTGCCCATGACGCTGGCCTTGGGCTCGCTGCCCACGACGACGAAGTGGGTGATCCAATCGGGGATGTGGTCCTGGGGGCGCAGCGACAGAAGCAACCGAGGGTTCTGCTCCTCGGCCAGGCGGTGCAGCAGTTTTGAAAGAGATAGCAGGGTAACCGGATCCAGGCCCATGAAGGTGCCATCGAGCAGCAGCAGTTCGGGCTGGGCAAGAAGAGCCTTTGCGATGCGGGCGCGGCGGGTCTGGCCGTTGCTCAGGTGGCTGACGGGCATATGGCGGAGTTCGGTGAGGTTCAGGTCGCGCATGACGTCTAGGGCCCGAGACATGGGGATTTGGGCAGCCATGCTCTCGTCGGCATTGAGCTCCGTCTTGCCCATAAGGTAGTCTAGCAGGTTCCAGTCCGTGGCCTCGCGCATGCTCTCGTAGCGCGCGCTCATGTAGGCGCCTTTGGTGCTGGCGCCTTGAAGGCCGCCACGCTCAGCGTCGAAGCCCACATACTGGATGGCATGGCTCGGGCTGCGCAGTCGAGCATTCTTCTTTTCCACCTCGCGGCTGTGTAAATATGGGTAGGAACGGGCGGTGGGCGGGATGCAGAGATATTGGCCGCGGAGGATTTGCAGGAAGGCGGTGCGATTGGCCGACGACGAGCTCAGAACGGCCCAATGCTCGTTGGGAGAGGACTTGGCTGGCAGAGTGAAGTCGAGGCCTGGGTACAAGGGCAGGTTGGAGGCGGAATCGTGGTCGTGGTGGGCATCGGGGTGGTCGCGGTAGAAGGTGGCGTTGTCAATTCGGATCAGGGCCGAGTGCGGGGAGGAGGATGTGGCATACCGGCGGGCAGCTGGTGTTGGTATTGACCTGGGTGGTCTCGCGAGCAGGCGGCGCATGTCGACAAGTGGGTGAGTCGCAGTGTGACTCGCGCCGGGACTTTCGTCTCTGGACTTTTTGTGCATCGGCCCGTCGGCAAAGACGCGCCCGAGCCCGCACACGGATGCCGTCATCTCCCCGCAGCTTGAATTGCCATTGTCTACATACTCCAAACCACAAACCATGCTACCCTCACTGCAGCCTTCGCGGCCAAAGGTGCGACCTCAATCCTTCTTCTCGCCATCTCCGCCGACTGACGCGCATCCCCAGTACCCGCCGAACCCACAGCCACCACCGCTCCCGCACCAGCAAACGCGACAGACCTCCCACCCGTCCACCGCGCCCTCGACCTCCTCTCACGCTGCACAACCTTCTCCACACCCGCCGCGCTCCCAACTCGAAGCCATGCCGCCCGCCTCCGCACCATTCGTACCCTTCGCGCCCCCTCCCGGACAGCCCCTACTCCAGCCACGGCTGTCGGGCATGCCGCTGTCGCAGCACTACGACAGCTCGGTGCGACATCCGGTGTTCTTCACAGCTGGGGGGCTGCGCAAGCCGCCGTTTCCGCTGCCGGGTGCGACGAGTGGGGGCGTGAATCCGGTGGCGTTTGGGTATGTGGTTGAGCAGAGGAGCGGGGTTGCGGGAGGGGTGAAGGGGAAGTTGTGAGGGTGAGGGTGACGATGCTGTGGAGGGACTTCTCGCGCCTGCGTGGAGTGAACGGAAGAGCGTTGCGCTCGTGTTCGAGAAGCAGCTGTGTACGGCTGCTCGGACTTGTGCGTGGCGAAAAATTCCACACGACACCGGACGGAGAGGATTGTCTCTGAGAGCGTCGGCTCCCGACGGTTGCTGAATCACAGCGCCACACGTCACCTGTCGGGCATACCGAAAGGGTTTTCTTCATGCGTTGGTGGGCCGGAAGTGTACAGGAGACGCATGAGTTGGAGATACCCAGTTGTTGATTTGTTATCAAGAGCTACCATGGGCGGAGTCTGCCAATAGGATGGAATTCCGTCTGCGGTTGGTGGAGCGCAGCGGCACAGGGCTGGAGCATTTGTCTGGACAGAGCTGGCCCGTCTCTTGTTGCGCGAACGCGTCACGATGAGGGCTCATGTTATTCGTTCAAGCGAGGTGTTCGATTGCGCAATATGGTGCAACCTGATGGCGTACCTTTCCTCTTTTTGTGCTTCTTTTCTGCTTACTCTGCAGGTCCCGTCCATTCTACCTGGCGGTGGAAACTCGGGACACTGATAGGAGTAGGTTTCCCGGACAAGAGACGATCATGCCCTCAATTTTCACATGTCAGGAGCAGATGTGCCTGAACGTTTTCGATCGCGCCGCAGAAACTATGGATCTATCCGCCTTCATGGCGTTTGCCATCCAGTCGGAATACAACGAGATGACCTCACGCCTCGGCGCAGCTTCTAAAAAGTCCCTCGACAAACAGCAGCGTCTGGCAGTGGCAGAATCACATGTCGCTCCGGCATTTAGCTCGAGTGACCGGTGGGCAACTTGTGCGACGTGCGACGTCGGTCCGCAAACTGACCGGTGCAGACGTCGGATGGCGCAGAAACGTCTCCTGACGGCGCAGACGAATCAAAATGGCGCGGATTCCGGCGTTGCAGCGGTGCTGATTGTGTCGCGCCGGCAAATGTTGTGCTGTGCTCATCTTCACGTCATTTTTGTCCTGTGTCCTCGTTGGACCCGGTCGCATAACAGTACGAGCACTCGCGACCCCGCCGTTTTGGATCTCCCCGAGGTGACCCGTCGTCTTTGCCAAAGCCGTTAGGCCGACAGGCTTCCCCAGGTTTTGGCCCATGTGGCCCCGCATGCCAGCTTTAGGGCGGTGCCAAAGAGCGTCGCGTGCACAGCTTACGTCACAGCCCAGTCCGCGTGAGGACGCCTTGAAGGATCGGTGAAGGATAGGGGACCGCCGGGGACGCGGGATGCTACTGCATCTGCGCAGTATCCATGGCCGGTACGAGTCGGATGTGGTGATCGCTGCGGCGTGCAGGTCGGAGGCCCGAGAAAGAAGACGCAGAGAAGTCAAATCCAGCCCAGTCGGCGGCTCTGCTGCAGGAACCGCGAGCCCGCATGTGACGCCGATGGCCGTTTCTTTGTCTGTCATGCGCCCACGTCAGGCCGTCCAACTCTCGTCATTCTTTTTTCAGCTCGCATCAGTTCAGCGAGGCCTGCCACTTCTCCGACCGCCCACCCGCGCCTTCTCACTCGTCCGTCACCGCCCGCCAGCGCCCTGACTGGTCGGGCACCATGGCGGTGCACAGGCAGCTGCGAGACAGAAGCTGCCACGAGCGCATCGCGACTCTGCCATCCCACACTAGCCCCGCGGCATGTCTGAGCCACCGCCTTTGCTGCTCTTCTACTTCTTGACCCTGAGTATTCCTCCTCTCCTCCTCTGAGACACTGACACTCCTCTTTTCGAAGTGATACCCCTAGCGCGCTTCCTTCGCATTGCCATGTTTGTTCGCTTCTCCATTTCAGGCGCTGCCCTGCTGCTATGCGCCGATGCTTTTATCATACCCACCCTGCTGGATGACCAGAGGCCGCTCTCAAACCTCGTCGCCGACAAATCCCACGCTCTTTCCGACCAGATAGACCTCCTCTTACCAACCACCAAGAAGTCGCTCGACACATGGCTGGACGAGGAGGAGGACATCGCCGTGGACAAGCTGCTGGCCAACATCGCGCCGAGCGGCCGGAATGCGCAGCATGCCGCGCCCGGCACTGTGCTCGCCAGCCCGTCCAAAGAGCACCCCAACTACTACTACCAATGTCGGTTCTCCCCCCCGCGCGCCTTGTTGCAGCGTCACTGACCGTGTGCGATCCCAGGGGTGCGTGATGCCGGCATAACCATGTCCACGGTCGTGGACCTCTACCTCGCCGACCCGTCCTCTGAGCTCAGCCGGACCGTCCTGCTGCCCACGCTCGAGTCGTACGCGTCCATCTCGCAGAAGATCCAGCGCACGCCCAACCCCTCGGGCGACTTCTCCTTCCCCGACCTCGCGGGGCTCGGCGAGCCCAAGTTCGAGGTGGACGGCTCGGCCTTCACGCACAACTGGGGGCGGCCGCAGCGCGACGGCCCGGCGCTGCGAGCCACGGCGCTCATGAAGTTCGTACGCGCCTACAACGAGAGCAACCCTGGCCTGTGGTCGTCCCGGACGTCGTCGTCGTCGACGGACGACTGGTTCGACAAGCTGTACAGCGCCGAGCTGCCCGCGCGCAGCATCATCAAGGCCGACCTCGAGTACGTGGCACGGCACTGGCCCGACTCGGGCTTCGACGTGTGGGAGGAGGTGCAAGGGCGGCACTTCTTCACGGGCATGGCGCAGCTGCGGGCGCTGCGCGAGGGCGCATCTCTCGCCGCACGCTTCGGCGACGACGGCGCGGCCCGGTACTACACGGAGCAGGCGGGCAAGCTCGAGGCCATGGTGCGCGCCGACTCGTGGGACGGGCGCGGCGGCTACCTGCGCGCGACGCGGGGCAGCGACGCCGAGTGGCAGCGCTCGGGCATGGACTGCAGCGTGCTGCTCGGCAGCCTGCACGGCTACGACGCGGCGGCCGCCGCCGACGCCGTCTTCCCGCCCTACGACGACGCCGTGCTGGCCAGCCTGCTCAAGCTCGTGCAGGACCAGCGCGACCGCTTCCCCATCAACGCCGCGCGGCCCGAGAACAATGATGACGAGACGACGTTCGCGGAGGAGGACCCGCTGCGGCCGGCCGGCGTGGGCCGCTACCCGGAGGATGCGTACGACGGGTACGCCTCGCCCGGGCCCGGGTCGGGCAACCCGTGGTTCCTGTGCACGGCCAGCGTGGCGGAGATCCTGTTCCGCACGGCGGAGCGCGTCAACGCGACGGCGGCGGTGGAGGTGAGCGAGGTGGGGTGGGAGTTTTGGCGCGGCGTCGTCTGCGCTGGTTCCTCGTCGTCATCGGGTGATGACTGCGCGCTGTCGTGGGAGCGCAAGCGCTACGAGGCGGGTGATGGGAGCGGCGTTGTTGAGAGGGCCCAGGAGAGGCTGAAGGCGGTGGGGGATGGGTTTTTGGCGGTGGTGAGGCGGCACACCAAGGGCGATGGGTCGCTGAGCGAGCAGTTTGATCGGTGGACGGGGTTTGAGCGCGGGGCTGAGGATTTGACGTGGAGCTATGGCGCGTTTTTGCAGGCCGTGTGGGCGAGGCGGAGGGTGTAGACTGAACTGGAGGTGGAAGGTAAGCAACAGTTCGATGATTGATGGTGCTTGGGTTGGGGTAGGTTGTTCTTTTGGAGGGCTGATGGAAGGGAGAGAAAGTAAGGTAGGATACTGAGATTGAGCGGAGAGAAAGAGAAGGTAAGAGAGACCATGGAGGCAGAGATCTGCTATAAGACTTATTTCGACGCGCGCAGCCGCCGCGCAAGCGGTGCGGTTCTGTTTCTTACTACCTAGGATATTTTGTAGTCCAGCCTTACCTCGTCTACCTACCTGAGAACGGCGTCTTTTCTTCAGTAGATTGTACGAACGGTTATGACCTCTTTAAACAAACTTTTAGTTTCTCGTTCCACGGAGTGGGTGAATGACGCTGTCTGTCCCCGCCGTCGTCGCCTTCTTCTGTCAAGTTCGTGCTCCCCCTCGCGTCGTCTTATGTTTCCCACCCCCGCACGAGAGGGGGCTAGCTAGTCCGCACGCATCCCCAACGGATTTTCCGCAGCGCCAAAACCCCGCCCGGGCCGTTCCTCCCGTTCGCTTTTTCTCTCCCTTGGAATGCCTAGTAATCTAAACCAAGCCAGAAGGGGGTGGTCTTTTTGGAAATGTGGGTGTGGGACAGTGAGGCGTGGTTGGAGCGCGGAGGAACCGGGTGGCTGCCTACTAAGCGGTGGTGCGTGAGAGCCTTCTTGTGCTGCGTATTTTTCTCGCTCCATCTTTTGCATGTGAAAGTCTTGGTTGGATTCTTCTCATCACTTCAGAGCCGCATAGTAAATGTGGGATAACAACAGTGAGCGATGCTGGTACGTTCAGTTCTCGCCGCCATCATTTGCACACAAAACGTCTCATCATTCTCGCAGCTACTTTTCCGCGCAGAACAGTGAACAAAATACCAACACCCAGATCCCACCATTGACAAAAACACCAGAGCTCTTACTGCAATTTTGAGACCGTACATGTCACGTCGTCAGGTCCACCGAAGCCAGAAACTGCATAACAGCTCCCATCTCCCCAAACCACCAGAACCGCCTTCCCCTTATCCAAGTCCGACTTTAATGAAACTCACCCACCCTCGGCCCAAAATACTCCCCCTCTGCCAGCTCATACCTCGCACACACCTGGCCCTCACACCCCCTGAACGAGACCTCATTGCCCCACCAGCCAAGCTCGACGGACGACCACTGCAGCGCGAAAAAGATGGCGATGGCAGCGATGGCAATGGCGGCCGAGAAGGCGGCCGAGACGACATAGTTGTACCGCACAGTATATCAGCAAAACGACACCTAGCCCACGCTCCCCGGGTGCTTACCTTCGCCCAAAAAGCCGTATACCTCGTCTTCAGGAAGACGTGAGAGAGCCAGGCAACGGGCACGGTGGGCCACATGTAGCTGACGTTGTACTATGCGCGCGTGGATTCTCATCAGCGCGAGCCTCCCCACACTGTGGAGAGAGAGAAACAAAACTCACGGGACCGAACATGGTGGGCCCGGCTGCGATGCAGACGGGATGGATGAAGCGGAGGATGCGCACGCGCGGCCACGTCTGCTGCGCGTAGTAGACGGCGATGGGGAGCGCGGCGCCGAGCGGGAAGCCCGCGAGGAGCCAGGTGTACTGGCCGCCCGCGCCGAAGACCTTGATGGGGCCGATGGTGCCCCAGAGGACGGAGGCTGTAGGTGCGGCGAGGGGTTAGTGGACGGGAGATTGTGGGAGGGGGGGGCGGAGGGCGGACCGGTGAACATGGAGTTGATGCCTGGGCAGCTGAAGTGGTTGGGCTGGGTGGCGGAGCAGACGTGCGGGATGTGGTTCATTTGGAAGTTCATGACGGCGGTGCAGACGAAGGTTGAGATGAGGGTGCCGACGATTTGGGCGGCGAAGGTGTGGCGAGGGGGGAGCTTGGCGTAGTGGGCTAGCTTGAGGTCGTTGCAGAAGCGGAGGGCGTGGGTGCAGGTGATGTATCTGGTGGGGTAAGTGTCAGCGTTTTTTTGGTGGTGAGTGTGGAAGGGTGGCGTGGCTGACCCGAAGGTCTTGAAGTAGTTCATGGCGAGAGCGTTGCCGGCCACCCACGATCCGCCGATGAACTCGGCGATGACGTTCAGGTATACTTCGAGGCCGGTGATGGCCATGATGAGGCCGACGGGGATGATGAAGACGAGGCAGAGAGCCAGTCCGTAGAAGACGCAGCCGGGACTGGTGTAGGTGTCCCATCCGGCGACGCCGGCGATGGAGCAGCCAATTGCGCCAAGTAGAACTGCCAGGTACCACCATTCGGACACTTCGGGGTACACGGCCATGAGTCTGTTGTGGATGTCCTGGTAGGCCGTCTTTTCTCCGCGCTTGAACAAACCTTTCAAGCCCAACCAAATCTCGTGCCGGTGCCAGAGATAGGCATATATGAAGGTGGCGGTGTAGGTGGCGAAGAAGGCCAGATACAAGACCGCAAACGCGGCTGAGAGGTACGCTGGCGAGTAATCTTCGTACCTCTGCGCATCGAACATGCCTCGCTCATCAATGGCCCGGCTGATGTTGTATTCCTTGCCGAAGTGGTCAAAGACTCTGTTCGAATTGATGGGTAGGTAGCCAGTGTTCCATGTGTTGGAGAACCAGAGCCCGAGTATGAGGGGGCAGACCAGAAGCATTCCGACCAACTGGTTTGCCCAGTAGAAGAATGGTAGCACAAGCGGAGAGTTGCCTTCGATGAAGAGCAGGACGTTCCAATCGAATGTGGGGAGGGGGTTGATTCCAAGGCCGTTGACCATGCCTGTGACGGCGTTGAGGTTGACATTGCCAGGTGCAATCCAAGACATCCAGTTGAAGTAGGTCAGCGCCTGGAAGATGTAGTTGGGGAACCAGAAGTAGCTGTAGACAGTGAGAAGACTGACGGATGCGGCCCGAGAAGGAGGACTTACACGAACATGCCCGCGAAGCAGACTAGGAAGCAACGCTGGCGAGAAGCAGTGAACATGCACTTGAAAGGGCCCATGACGGACGTATTCTTGTTGTCTGGAAACTGCGTAAGTGAAGAAACTCGTGGCGGCGGGAAGGGTTCGTCACCATCGTGGAAAGAAGAGTTTAATGCGATCGTCACCAGGGACGTTGGCCAAACACAATGGACAGGATACACCAGGAAACGCCGACAGATGCCAGCGACGCCGTATCCAATGAAGTTGGACCCCAGAGCAATTAGGACTTGGTACGAAAAACTTCCGGCATATTTTTGGTTGAAATACCTGGGAAGGTACTGGGTCCAGACTGCGATTGATCAGTTTCCGGGGAGGAAAGAGCTTTAGCTGGCCTACCGAGGTAGTTTGTATAAGGGATGTTGAAGCCGACATTGGCCATGATAGTGATGAGCATGTGTTCCTTCTTGGAGAATCTGCCCGGATTGAGGCTGATGTCGTTGCCAAGAAGGCGGAAACGCCAATCTGGCAAGGCCTTTTCCCAAGCTTTCCCAAGAGGGTCTATAGCTCATCAGTTAATCTGAAGTGTTGGACCACAATTGGAAAGCTCACAGGCGAGCAGCTGGGCAACGTTTGCTTCGACGAGGATAGTAGGCTGACGAATGTTGAACAACTGGTTGATGAAGGCGCCACCAACTACGAACAGGATTCCGATAGTCCAAGCCCGAATGGTTGACTGCCGCACGTTAGCAAGTTATTTCAGTCGCCTTCTTGTTTGACGTCTTACACTGTGGATGGAAGGATCATCAGTGTTGTCGACCACGGCGCGAACTTCGGCATAGGGACTAGCCGCAATTATCAGTACTCTAGTTATCCTGCTTGCAGAAGTTGAGCTGCACCTGTTGTTGTGGATCAAAGCAGCCTCCACCTTCATCTCGCGTATGAGTTTCTCGTGATGTTCCGGGTGGATGAAGACGTCTTTGTTGATCAAGAAGTCCTGCATGCTCTCAAGCACGGTGACTGGGAAGTTCTGGTCGTTTTCGTGGATTTTGATGACTTGGGCAAGAATCTGTGGAATTGTCAGTGAATGTGCTTATTGGTGTGGAACCTGCTTTTTCTCCAGACCCTTTTCACATCCTCCAAACTCAGAGTTTTGGCGTACTCCTCAGCAATGGCAAGGTCGTCGCCACTGATGTTCAGACCATTTGCAACTTCATCAAAGTCATGCTCAACTGGTGTATTGATGTACTGGTCACCATCAGTTCAGGGACAAGACTACCAGGCTGTGAGGTTTCTGACCGTTGGCTCCTTTCCTCCGGCTTCACACGCGGGAGCGCTAGCGCTATCCATATCACTCCTCTTCTCCTTGACCGTCGTCATGTGAAAGACCTGAACAGACGGTCTTAGAACGGCAATGTTCGGTCAGCTGGAAAGGAACTCCAATCGAGCGAGCGAGTCGTCGACAGCCAAAGAGGGAGGTTTCAAACGCCAAAGGCCTGCCCATGGGTTGATATAGCATTCTTATCTCTCTGGTATGGGTTGCACGGATAGTACAGCATCATAGTGCGCAGCAACATTCTCGTCTGGTCATACCGAGTTCTGCGCCACACTATCATGGCGGCGTACGTGGGACGAGCCACGGCGTCCTTGGACTGTAGAAGGCTTGCGCGACGAGGGCTAATGCACTGCAAAAAACAATGGTGAAGAGGAGAAGAAAGAAATACTTGCAACGGAAATTACAATAATCATTGAGCCAGAAGCCGAGCAGCACGTCAAAGATGGATGTGAATCTCACCAGTTATCCAAGGGGTTGATACGTCCAGGATAGGTAACACCGGCCAAGGCTTCTCCGCACTCTGCTTGTCAACTTGCTTGCTTGTTCTTGTGCCACCGTGCCACTCTTCCAACCCACCCCTTCACCAGGCCGCCGATCGATTCCGGGGAAACGCCCGTTGTTCTGGTACACAGGCTCAGCCCGCAGGATCGTGCACCGGTTCCACAAACGCACCAACAGATCCTTTGTATTTGCAAGAAGTGGGGTTCTGCACTCTGAACCACAAGCATCCGGTGTATAAATACCAGAGTCCGGCCTTTTGCAAACAACAGAAAAGTCCATATTCACTTCCGTCGATGAAAGAAATCCTCGGCCCCGAAGCTCTTTCTACTAGAGGCAGTCCATTCCAGCCCTCACACACAGCTGAACATCATGCCGCAGGGAAGGCTGATCTCACAACAAGAAGCAAACACTTCTTTCTAGTGAACAGACAAATCTCCAATGAGAGAGTTATATCGAATATCTGATGGCATCAGCGCCGCAGACACGACAAAATCCCTAGCTCCGGATATTTGCGGACGAATGGTGCATGGATCCAATCCACCATCGGGAAGTCGAGCCAGCCTTGGCATGCGTCACGAATTGTTACACTTTTGCGTTGATGTCTCGGAGGTTTGTGCACTGCTCCCAGTCAGCTGATCGATGCAGGCATGAGGGAGGAGCATTCAACCACTCTCGCTGAGCGATATAATCCTACAATTGGATCCAGAAAGAACGAAACATGTGTCCCTCGGAAATGCATTCGACTGACTACTGCGTCTTGTCGAACTCCTCTCGAAGCCTCTGAATATCCGCATGACTGGCCTTGCAACATCCCCCGACAAGGAACGACTTGAAGCAGCCTCGGGCCTCTGCTTCCCTTACCGCACTCGCAAGTCTTACTTCCCAGGGCGCCTATCAACCGGGTAAGCCAACTCTCTTCCGCATAGCTCTCCCCATGTGCACTTACCGCGTCTGCTCCGTCATCCTTGTAGCCTTCAGGCTTCTCCCACGTCTTTGTCGTCGTATTGTACACCTCCCCGTTCGTCCCATCCGGATACAACACCAGCGCCGGAACCTCCTGCAGCCTCCCCTCCCCCTCCATCCTCCTCACCCCATCCTCAAACTTCCGAACCAACCCCGGAACCTTCTGAACCTTCGTACAGTTAATCCCAATCCCCCAGGGCACCGCCCCACCTTCCAACGGCCCAAGCATCGCCTCCACCACCTCGTCCACGCCGCTCCCATCCGGCAACCCCTCCCCCTCGCCCGGAAAAACGCACGCAATCCAAAACTCAGGCATCGGCACGATCCCCGCCGCCCGAATCGCCCTCCGCACCGCCCTCACCTCATCCACCCGCGGCACCGTCTCAAACGCCACGTACCGCACCCGCGCCGCCAAGCCCTCCACCGCCGCGCCGAACAGCCGCAGCCGCTCCACGTGCCACTCGTACAGCGCCTCCTCGCTCGCGTGCGCCCCGTCGTACGCCCCGCTGTACTCCTGCCCCGGCACCATCGTCGCCCCGTACGGCCCAAGGCTCAGCGCCAGCCCCGCCCGCCCCCGCGCATTCGCCCGCTCGGCAATGGCGACCGCGATGCGCAGGTACGGCGCCATGGCTTCGCGTGGGATGCCGTCCGGGTGCCCCGGGTCGGTCTTGGTCCCCGCGAAGCCCGCGATCGAGACTTGGTAGGTTGCCGTCTGCAGCACGTCGACGCCCGCTGTCTCGGCGAAGTCGCGCTGGCAGGCGAGAAGGGTGTCGTGGTCGGTGGGGGAGACGAGCAGGTGCGAGGACCAGAGAGGGTTGGTGTGGGTGAAGTGGACGGCGTATTTGTCGCTGAGGGAGGTGCCGAGGCCGCCGTCGAGGATTTGGATGCGCGACATTTTTGGGGGTTTTCTTGTTTTGTTTCGAGCTCTTGTGGGTGACGGATAGATCCCCGGAGTGTTTGATCGATCTTGGGGTGAAATCTTTGGCGAGGTGGGGGGATTTTAAGTAGGGCGTCTGGGAAGCGAGCTCGGCCACGACTTTGTTTGAGTATACGTAGTAGACACGCTCGACGAGAAGCCACTGGCTGCCGCAAATGCCGATAAGACGAATTCTGTAAGAGAAATCAAGGGGTAACTTGAAGGTATACCCGCTTACTCTTGTCCACCTGGTTCGTTGATTGAGAATGACTTGCCCAAGATCCTTGACAGGCTCCATAAAAGCTCAAGGAAAGATGCGGAGTGGGGGAAGCACCTTCGTCACTGGGTACACTAGGTTCTTCGACCTGCTGAACTATCAGTATCTTA
Organism: Dothiorella sarmentorum; assembly: GCA_023082095.1. Classification (NCBI taxonomy): domain Eukaryota; kingdom Fungi; phylum Ascomycota; class Dothideomycetes; order Botryosphaeriales; family Botryosphaeriaceae; genus Dothiorella; species Dothiorella sarmentorum. The sequence continues at coordinate 14,707 of JAJMVL010000161.1, forward strand.
CACAGCAACGGCGGAAGGATATGAACGAACTAATTGACTTTGTAAACAACAAGATCAAGGAGGCAGTCGAAAGAGCCGGGCTTCAATTTGTGCTGGTCAAGTGCAACGCCTATTGTGGTCTCTTTCAGGGGAGATACTGTCTCCCCGGTATCCAGGAGCCATCGCTCAATCGTGCTGATCTCTTGTTCTATTTGGCAAGTGGATGCACCTTGCGATTCAGGCCTTCCCAGCACTTATATTATTAGGACTGAACACATGAAGACTCGGGAATGAGGAAGAGGCAGAGTGAGGATTCAGAGTCGTTCCCCGGACATACGTTCAAAGGTCAAAATGAATCGCTCATGGAGGCCGGGAATCAAAGCCTCACGCAGGACCCAAACGACATGAGCGTTCCAAACTACAGTATGTTGCCTCTTTCTTTCATGCCTCTTGATTATTCTGTCCATTCTATGCGAAAGGGGAATTCTTCCAAGTCCGCATGCGAGACTTGAACGGCGAAGGCCTGATAACGCCGGACTCTGATCATCTTGGCCATGTGCATGTTGCTTGCCGAAGGGTCGATGATTAGTTGCGGATAGGTACTATCTGGACTTATCAAACTGGGATGATGAAATTGGGGCAAGAGCATTAGGGACACAGTTGAGAAATGCGGACTGGCTTTGACAGACTGGAAATATGAGGTAGGCTCTGGCTACTAGTTTGCAGCTGGCACTGTTTTGGACCACTGAGCGGCATTCACTCTTCCTTTGTTGAATGGAGGGTGCGTCGAGAGTAAGATTGAGGAGGCTATGTGTTGGATGGATAAAAAGAACGAACGTTCTAAGGAAGTGCTGGATATGTTCGCTTGGAGGGGGAATCTGCAAGTGTTCGGGCGTGAGTCGGACTGTTGAGCACTCAGAGGGTGGGAATGCAGAACAGGATAAACGGAAAAATGGGTTTGATACCTTGGTGTAGCTGACCAGCTCCACGACGGTATGCAGGGATATAGACCCAGCTGCAACTCGGACTCAAGGACGTGTCCAATTGCTGCCGTCATTTAGCAACGAGATATTTAGTTCTTCTCCAAAATTTCGCTCTAATGAAATGGTGAAATGCGTCCACCGCCTATCTCGCTCGCCATCGGGTTCCCCAAACACGCAATTCCCGGCAGCCCGTGCACCTCATCCACCACGGCCATCACGTCATCACGTTTTTGACTCGGCTTAAGCCCTCAAGAGCATTACGTCTGCAAACTTACTTTTTTGATTGGGGTTTTCGCCTATCTCTGACGAACGAAAGCACGATACTCCGTTCGACTATGCAGATTATTACCTACCGCGTGCAATGATAGGCGCGCGACTTGACTGCGACATGGTAGGCTTGTGATGATCAGAGAAGCTTGGGTAGAAGGGCAGGGGTACTTAAGAGAGCCTGGAACGGTAGGAAAGAGAGATCTGGCTGCTTTTGCGCTGGTCATTCTCGTTGAACGTCGCAAGAAGCATGGCTACGAATGTGGTGGCCAGGGATGGCTCTACGAGCGAAGCGCTTGCACCTCCGTTATCACAAGCTGTTGGTTATGTTGTGGTTGTTGTGGTAGGATTGATCATCGCGCTCGGTAAGTGCAGTGTCCCCATTGGACAGCAAAGGGCATGAGGCTGATGAGTTGTGAACCGAAGGAATGGTTATCGTCACCAACATCTTGAAGCGGACGGTAGGCGAAGACAACGAGAAGACGGAAGTTTTCATGACTGCCAATCGCTCCGTCACTCGAGGCTTGACTTCCTCTGCTGTCATATCGGTAAGTACTTTGTCAGGAAAGCGGAATGATGCTGATATCTGAAGTAGTCATGGCTCTGGAGCACCGCAATGCTTGGAGCATCTTTAGTTGGTTACCAGTACGGCGTTTCCGGTCCCTTTTGGTATGCCGCAGGATGCAGTCCGATGATTGTCTTTTTCGCCCTCCTCGGCATCTCTTGCAAGCGGAAGATTCCCGAAGCCCACACACTGCTTGAGATAGTCAGAATCCGTTATGGCAAGTCTCGCAGAACCGGCCCTTTTCAGCTAGAGTTTTAGCTGACCAGCGCAGGCAACGTTGCCCACATCGTCTACATGGTTCTCTGCCTTCTAAACAACCTCTTCGCGTGCGCGAACATGCTTCTTGGCGCTTCCGCCGTTATTACTGCCATGTCCGTCTTACTTAGTGTCCACTCATAGTAGCCTGAAAAGCTAACGGACCGCAGGACCGGGATGCACACAATAGCCGCAACCTTTCTACTGCCCGTTGGTGTTGGCCTGTACACCTTTGTCGGTGGCATCAAAGCCACCTTCCTCACCGACTACCTCCACACTTTCATCATCCTCATCATTCTATGCTTCTTCACAGCCAAAGCCTTCACGGTCGACGAGATCGGCTCTCTCTCCAACCTCTTCGACATCTTCCAGAATGCCAGCCTTAGAAACCCCGTCTCCGGAAACCACGACGGCTCGTACCTGACCATGACTTCCAAGGGCGGCATCTTCTTCGGCATCATCCACATTTGTGCCAACTTCGGGCTAGTCATAATGGACACCAGCTTCTTCATTAAAGCCTTTGCGGCCTCCCCATCAGCTGTGGTTCCCGGATACGTGATCGGAGGGATAGCATACTTTGCGATACCGTGGGCGGTAGGAACGTTGGCGAGCTCAATGGTGCTGGGATTGGAGAACAATCCCATCTTTCCTACGTATCCTCGGGTAAGACCTCCAAACTCCCCACTGCCAACACCCTTTGTACAACCGGGACATTAACACCTCGACAGAGAATGACCACGACCGAAGTCTCCAACGGCCTCGTCCTCCCCTACGCCTTCATCCTAGTAGCTGGCAAAGGCGGCGCCGCCTGCATCCTCCTCATCACCTTCATGGCCGTCACCTCGACCCTCTCGGCCCAAGTCATCGCCGTCAGCTCCATCATCTCCTTCGACATGTACCGCACCTACTTCAACCCCCGCGCCACCGACGCAAACGTCATCCGCTGGTCCCACTACGGCGTCGTCTTCTTCTCCCTCTTCGCCGCCGCCTTCAGCACCATGCTTCACTACGTCGGCATCGACCTCGGCTGGACCCTCTACATGCTCGGCGTCATCACCTGCCCCGGCATCTTCCCCACCGTCCTCACCATCCTCTGGCGCCGCCAGTCGCGCCTGGCTGCCATCGTCGCGCCCGTCCTCGGCATGGCGACTGGGATTGCCGTGTGGTTGGGGACCGCGCACGCGTTTTTTGGCGAGGTGAGCATCGCGAGTACGGGAGCGACGCTGCCATGCATGTATGGCACCGTGGCGGCGACCATCTCGCCGCTGCCGTACACGCTGGTCATCACGCTGATCAAGCCGGAGAATTATGACTGGGCGGATTTCCGGAAGGAGAGGTTGGCGTTCGATGTGCATGTGTCTGGGAGGGATGCTGAGTTGGAGAGGGAGATCGAGAGCGGAGAGATTGATCAAGAGGCGAACAACAGGCTGAAGAGGTGGGGAAGAGTCGCGGCGGCGTGGGCGCTGGCGACGTTCTTGGGGCATTGGGTGTTGTGGCCGTTGCCCATGTATGCGGCGAAGTATGTCTTTTCGAAAGGGGTAAGTCGATCTTCCTTGGAATCTTCCCCACTACTCTTTAATGCACCTGCTGACGCTGCTGGCGATTCAGTTCTTCGCGGCGTGGCTGGTGATTGCCATCATCTGGCTGTGGGGAGCACTGTTCATTGCCGGTTTCTATCCACTGATCGATGGACGCGACCAAATTTTGGCCGTATGGAGGGGGATTCGTGGCAGGAATAAGTCGCTGGCGGCGGCAAGCAGTGATGGAGAAGGACCAGCTGATGTGACGACGAACGCAGAGCCATCGCCCGGCGGTTCGGCCAAGGGCGGCAGCTCGGTTGACGTTAAATAAAAGACGGATGTGCGTGCGCACTCGCCCCCCGTTTAGAGGTGCGGCACATCTGGATTGAGAGATTGTGCATATATAAGACTTGAAAGAGGACGGGGAGTGCGAAGTATCCAAAATGGCAGATGTATATACCATGTCGGCAACAGAGGGGACTGGGCGAGGAGCCAGTAGAGGCTTTTTGGAGCGTTTTTGAACAGTCGTGACCCTTTGATAAGTGAAGGCAATCCCCCAGTTCTCTGCTTGTAACTTCTCTACCAGAAACCCAGAATATACGTCGGGCTACATTGTTTACTCCCTGTCCACCTTTCACCCGCCTTGTTGGACTATTCTATGTCAACCACCAGTGCCCCCTTTTCGAAGCCCGAAACCAAGTATCATAGAGTCAAACTCGCACAGGTTGGCTTTGGAGCGGAGGGCGAAACCACGGTTTCTTCATCCGTTGTAAGCGCCTGAATTCAGTCATTTTCTAGAACGAGTGTCAGGATTCGAGCTGCTTGGCCAGTCGGAACTCCCGCACGCCGCTGCTACCTGGAGAATTCGGAGGGAAGAGTTCCACAATCCAGCGTCTCCGAGATCCTTTTTGGAGCTCCGGAAGCTTCGCATCGATACTCTCAAGGAACATTAAGTCGTATTGTTCGTCCAAAGAGTGGTCTTCATGGTCGACGAATATGGAGTTTGGCTGCGGAGATTGCTAGACCCCGTCGTCTACTAACAGAGAACAGTGCTGATCGAGAGCGTCGTGAGAGGCTCTGAGCGCACTGATATGGGTATCGAGGCATCCCCTACGCGTTGTTCTAGGCCTCAGTCCAAGAGTTGCGTGGCCGATCAAACAAGATGTTTCGCCGTCTCGGCAAAGCCGCGTCATTGTCTTCCCAAGGCCGCATTGGAAGTTATTTCCGTCTGCCTTGCCTGAATCAGTTAGACTTTGTGATCTGCTCGGAGAATTTTCAGGACCAAGACGGTGATCGAGATGCTAATTGGAGAAACTGGTTGTAGGTAGCTTACGAGGCCTGTGAGGCTCGCTGGGGCGCCTTAACCGCCCTCTGAACCTTGCTCCAACTCTCCACGCACGTCGGAATCGAACATCCCCCCGACGGCGTTACAGATCAATAGCCTTTAGCTCAGATGCGGAGAAAGGATGAAGATGGGCCTAAACGGAGCAGCATTACTCCTATTGTATGTTACTCCGCTTCAGAGCTCCCCGTTGAATGACTTACGCAAGCCCGCCTACGCATGAAAGCGACGCACTCTGGTCCACTGATGCATATCTTTGCCTTTAATGCTTTTGTCCTTGCTACAAACGACTAGCGCGTACGCGTATATGGCAAGGCCAACGGGGTCCATTTTTTATCAGAATCCATTGCAGTGAGCATGATTGGCTCTTTGCATCTATGTATCTCGAAACGGAACCCCTTCAACGTACCTAACCTAGGCTATAGAATCCAACACAGCCGCATATCGGCAATTAAACATTTAGAGACATGAAGTATAAGATGAAAAGCCATCTGGACGCTTTGGTTCCTCAGGACAGGACTACTCTGTTCAGCATCAGCGGCCATGGGACTCCTCAAATTGGCTGTTATCACTTTGTGTGCCACTACCATTGATATGGTAGCAGGGTCACCTCTTGCTAAACGAAATGGTACAAGTACCTGCACAACCAAGAACCAACGGAAGGCATGGTAGGAATCCCTCATCCATCTACCCCGGAACTGCAGACTGACGCCGCAACCTCAGGCACAACCTTAGCGACACCGAGAAGGCTGCATACATTGACGCCGAACTCTGCCTGATGTCCTCCCCCCCGAAACTCGACATCGAAGGCGCGCAGAACAGATGGGACGAGGTCATGTACGCCCACATCGTCCAATCAAATATCATACATGACGTGGTAGGACCTAAACACCTCTCTAAGAGCCCCCCCGGACCACTAACATATCCTCGCGCCAGGGTGCTTTCCTACCCTGGCATCGCCTCTACATGCGCGCCCACGAGCTCCTGCTCCAAACTGAATGCAACTACACGGGCGCACAGCCTTACTGGGAGGAAGTCCTCGACGTCTCGGCGCTCAACGCCTCCTCCGTCTTCGATCCTACCACCGGTTTCGGCGGCAACGGCGCCGGCACCGACGGCTGCGTCGCCGACGGTCCCTTTGCTAACCTAACACTCCACATCAACCAGACGGCCACGGGCATCGATTATTGCTTGTCCCGCGACTTCAGCGCCACGAACTTCCAAACGGCCAACCAGACGTACATCGATGCATGCTACGCCAGTGCGAACTACTCGGAAGCGTGGCAGTGCTACAAGAAAAGCCCCCATACGGCCGGGCACGCAGGCGTTGGTGGGACGGTGAGTTGCTCCGTTCTGCGGGACAGATGGAAAACTTTCCACTAATCGACGCTGTGTGCAGATGCTCGATGTCGTTTCCAGCCCCGGAGACCCGCTCTTCATGCTTCATCACACGAACTTGGACCGGCTGTGGTGGCTGTGGCAGTCGGCGAACTTGTCGGCCAGGCTGACGGACATGACGGGCCGGAATGTGTCGCTGGCGACTTATCTCGAGGAGAATGGTTTCGAGTCTCCTGGTGCTGATGTTCTGGATTATGATGGCGACCCGGCGAATGTGACGACGCTGAACCATAACTTGTGGATGGTTGGATTGATTCCGAATGCTACGGTGGGAGATGTGATGGATTTGGGCGGGGATACGATTTGTGCTGAGTATGTTTAAGACGGGGCGAGCAAGGTTGGTAACTGTATAACTGAAATGTGGAAAAGTGTTTCTATACTGGCCACCCCCGCCTTAGAGAGGCCTCTTTAGATGCACGTAAGAATTAATCAGATTTAGAATGTATTCCACGCGTATTCTGTACAAACGTAATGACAATTGGTCAAAATCGACTGGCTGGGCTTGAAACGACCAGTCAACGGCTTTTTTTTCGCCAGCCCCTTAAGTTGCCAACTCACCGGCTACCCGCAATCTCTCAAAGTCGCACCGACACCGTTGGCTCACAGTGAGCTGGGAGATTAGTTTCAAGGCTTAGAGGAACCCTTCCTTTTCCCCCAGATTCGCTTTAAGAGCGAGTGTGTTGGATGTTCGGCGTCGGAGCTCGATGCCCTGCTGGGTGTCGGAGCGCCTTCAGAAACCCCTGCTTCGACGATGGGAGGGGCGCTGTGGTCAAAATAACTCGAGACGTCGGCAGTGTAGTGACTTTCACTGTCTTGGGTCGTCCAATGCACATCCACGTTGATGAAGTCTTGGTTCAGCCGCATCTCAGGCCCAGGCGGCTGCGGCTTAAAGAACTTTGCCAAATCGACCAGATCCTTCCCGCTGCCATCTTCGACCCACTCACAAACATCGATGGCAACCGGCAGCTCGCTCGTCGAGCCAAAGAGCACGGCGAACTTGGTACCTACGCCGGGCCGGGACCACGAGCGCTTGCCATTTGTGCGCTCAACCACTAGCGCTCTGGCCAGGGTAGCGAAATTCGTGCGTAGCATGAAGCGTCTGTTGCCGGGGTCCGAAAGGCCGTTGACCAAAATCTTGAATGCCTCATAGCCGGTCTTGAAAGGCGGAACGTTGCGCAACAAGTCCTCTTCGCTATACTGACAGACAGTGGGTGCGTCGTACCCACAAACACGCCCTCATCCATTCCGGTAATTGCGGACAGAGCTTTATGCAATGTTAACTTCTCTCCCAGCTTAACCCTGCCTTGTGAGAAGAAAACCGTTTGCGAGGGCGCGACCAGTTCTTGCAGCGTAAATCCCCTCTTAAACCACCAGTCGTACATGGAATTAATGGCCTCCGATAGCTCAGCACTGCTGTTCTTATCAATACAGCACGTGTCCACCCAGGCGTATTGATAGCGTCGTTCGCGGCTTGTCGGCATTTTTTTGCGAGCTTCTTGAAGCTGGCTTTGACTGAAGCTTGGTCGTTAACCATGTCCTCAAAGGTGACTTCTCCCGCTTGCCATCTGTGCGAGAGTATAGCGTAGCGGGGGGTAGCTAAGTCGGCAAACGTTTCAAGCTGAAGGGTGGGGGACTTGAGAAGACGCATTTTGATGAGGCGAGAGTGGAGTTTGTTTGAACGGGATGAAAGAGAGACCGATGAACGTAATTGCCTTGCGATCAAGTTCTCGCTCATGCGTTGCAGCCTCACTACTAATATATGCAAGTTGCCTACAGGGGTATCTCTTTTCGGCCTATTACATCACAACCAAACCCTGTCACAGAGGATTCGTAATCTTGACTTTAGCCTTGTGGTCTTCCAATGCAAAACTTTACTTCCGACACAACCGGCCGTTCTGCGTCGGAAACCACTCCATCTGTCCTGTAACGTACCAATCCTCCGAGCCCACCGCCGTTGGCGCATAAAACAGCCCCCACGGATCAACCTCCTGCTTTAGCGCATACAGCCGCTCATAATGCTCACCGTAAAAAGACTGTTGAAAGTCGGGCTCGTTGATATCGGCTTCGCTCATGTACGCACCAGAGCCGGGCGACACATCCCGCCACGTCTGCAACTGCTGGGTCAAACGCCTGTTCGCCGCGGCAATGTCTGCGGAGGTCGCATTTTCAGACCACGTAGCGCCCAGCATGGCGTGGCACAGTGTGTTGCGCCACGCCGGGTTTACCGCGTTTGCCTGGTTGACTGCCGGGTTGATGGCGGCTTTGATGTTGTAGCCGATCATCATGCCGGCGGCGAGTACGGCGTTGCGGATCGCGGTCGTCTGCGCGGCAAGGGTAGTTGCGTTGGCCCAGTTGGAGCGTGGGAAGAGGCGGGAGCCGGTGTGGTAGGTCCATGTGCCGACGATCTCCGTAGAGGAGGGGAAGGTTGTTTCGAGGGCTTTGAGGACGCCGTCGTAGGACGTGTAGACGGGGTTTTGGACGGATATGCCGATTGATTTGAGTTTCTCGAAGAAAGGAGTGTTGAAGCTCTGCAGTTGTGTTGATGTCATGTTGTTTGCCCACAGGGGACCTACAGCTAAGCTGAAAGTGTCGTTAGTGTAGCTTATCGTGTAGTACGAGTACATTCCCGCATCGGCATAAGATGGAAATGTGGCAAAGAAGGCATCGATTCCAGACCAGAAGGTAGTATTGCTGACATTGGCGGTTGTGGAAACGCTGTAGGTGAGGGTGCTGACGGGTATCTTGGGGTACGCGCGGACTACCAGAGATGTGACAATGCCGAAGGTACTGCCCCCTCCACCGCGTAGAGCCCAGAACAAGTCAGGACTGTGGTTCTCGTCGACCGAGATGAATCGTCCACTGGGAAGGACAACTTCCAGGGCCAAAACTTGGTCGGCAGCCATGCCATACTTGGAAGATAGAGGAGAGTGACCACCGCCCGCAATATAGCCTCCGCCAAGTCCGACAGTCTATGGACCGCGTTAGCCAGATGCTCTAGTTTGCGATGCATGATGCTCTTACCCTGGCGATGCCCGCGACAACATCCAGGCCCAATGCATCAGCTGCCTCGTAGACCTGGAGAGCTCCAACACCTGCACCGATCTTGAAGGCAGGAACGGAGTTACCATCGCTCGTGTAGCTCGGAATGTACTGAATGTTGTCCAAATGGTGTGTCCAGACGGACAGAGCCCCTGCTCCGGTGCTCTTGGCGTTGAAATCGTGCCCCTTGTTTTTGACGCTGAGACGGATATTGCGGTTCCGAGCAAAGTTGAGAGCCAGTTGGATCTGAGCTACAGAGGTGACGTTGACAACGTATGATGGGTAGCCACCGAGGGTGCAGTTGCCATCTGGACGGGCCTCCGATGGCGGCAAACAGGTCATGCCCTCGAAGAGAGGCCAGTCAATGTCAGTAGGGCTGTCGGCTTGGAATTGAGGCACGTTCCAATTGGCAGTGACGCTTGCACATCTTGCCGTGTCATACTGCGGCCAGTCCTGGTAGCACACAGCTGCAGCGGGGACTGATTGGATAAGAGAGCCGCCCAGGAGAAGATTGAAAAGGGACCATTCGACGTTTGAGGGCCAGGTTTTCTCGCCGGGGAATAGCTTGCAAGAGCGATTCGTGATCTCAGTTGTGTTTCCAAAGTCGAACAGCGCAACGTCAACTCGGTTCAGGTTCGTGAGATTGGCAAGAACGGCTGTGGTGAGTTGAGCAGACTCAAAAGGGAAGTAATCTACGTCCAAGAGGGTTGAGTTTGCAGCCACGGTTTCCACGGCTGCAGAGACCGTTGCGTTGGCAGCAGCTGTGCATGTTATGTCAGAATCAGATTAGCAGGATGATGTATACACATACAACCTAACTCATCACCACTCCGAGCCACGTGTGCGATTGCCCAGTGATGCAGCGGCAAGATGCCCGTCAAGAATAAGAGTAGTGAAAGCATCACTGCGTATCCACCGCAGAGACGGAAAAGATCGAGAAGTTGAGCGGATTGTACTGTGTTTTCCGAATATATTCATGTGCGAACCCCATTGTCGCTTATTCAATAACCTTCCTCTTATGCTTCTTGACTTCTGCCTGTCCATGGTTTAAGCCAATAGTATCGTGATGCTGTCACGGAAGGATCATGATCCAAGTAAGGCGTGCATATATCATGCCATGAGATGACTTATCGGCTACCAACGAGTCCTTCAGAGGCTCCTGTCGCTTAGGCTGCCCAAAATAGCTTAGCTTAGCTTAGTCACGACGCGCCCAGAGCTGTTCACCTCGCGCGCCCGCACCTTCACCAATCAACTCACCTACTCTTTGATCGATCCGGTGTCTCCAACGCCATACAGACTCCTAAAGCGACAGATGGACAGACCGAGGAAACGCCCCAGGCCGACGCTGTCATGCCGCGAGTGTCGCGCCAAGAAGCTGCGATGCGACCGCGCCCAACCGTGCCAGCAGTGCGTTAAAAGCGAACGCGAAGACCAATGCGGCTACGATTCCGGCATTGGGCCAGCGAGTCCGATTAGCCTGAGTCCCGCGACCAGGCCGCGTAGTGCTGACCCGGCACCTCCGCCGCTCCCCGGTGTCATCGAGGATCTACAGGCCCGCGTGGCCGCGCTTGAAACCATCATACGCTCAGGAGGAAGTCATGCCTCTGCTTCTCAGGCGCAGGGTGAAATATCCACCAACCAGTCACAGCACCAGAATCAGCGCCGCAGCCACGCTCAGAAGCCCGTCGGCACGCTTTCGGTCAAAGGAGAAAGGTGCCGGTACTACGGACACGACTATCAATGCGGCTTTTTTGATCGTGTGCGGGACTTTGCAGTGTCAATGCTGCAGCCATCGGCGGATGTGGAACTATGGGAGCTGGCCAAGGAGGTGCAAGGCCTGTGCAAGAGGCTTATAATCGAGACGAACGAGGCTCCCTTGTCGCCGCAAGAGCCATTGCTTACGAGTGATGCTGCGCTTGCTCGGATGCGGGAAACCATGCCGGAAAAGGCAGTATGTGACTCTCTGCTGGGAACCTACTTTTCCATGTTCGAGGAGCGTTTGGTAATCCTACACAAACCCTCCTTCACTCCGCTGTACGAGGCATACGTGGAAAACAGGGATCAATCTCTGAGCGACCGCGTTATACCGCAGATGCATGCAGCAATGGCTTTGGCGGCATACCAGGTTCGGAATTTAAGCTCGATTCATCAGGTAGCGGTGAAGCGATGGCTTCAGACCTCTCCATACGCTACAGCCGAAACTTGGTTGGACAGACTGCCAAGGAGATCCCGTGGTGAAATCCGGACCTTGCAAACACAGGCTCTCCTCGTCCTGTCCGGCAAATCAAGGAGGTTGCCAATCGAAGAGCATTGGCAAGAGACGAATGCGCTTGTTCGCTCGGCCATGACCTTGGGCCTTCACCGCAGACCCGAGGAGCTACACGGATTTCCGCCTCTTCAAGCAAATCTTCGACGGGAGCTCTGGCGTTCAATCGTGGAGATGGATGTACAGGCTTCGATAAGATACGGCATGCCGCCGGCTGTACGTGCAGAGGACACCGACTGCCTAGACGCGGCGGGTGCGAGGGTGGGTTTGGTCATAAGCTCAATAAGCCCCATGCTCCAAGGCACCGTCTCGTACTCGTTGCGCAGTCGTCTTGACATTGCCAACACTATTTGCCGACCACTTGACCCGTCTTCGCGAACAACCGTCTCACAGCTGTTGGATGACATTGATGACACGATGAGCCAGTTTGGCGGGCTGCCTAACCTTAACATGGGCCGATTGCCAGATGGTCCATACTTTTCCCTCATCTCTCACACCCTTCAACACGACGCGCTGCGCATGTCCGCTCGGCGCGCCTTGTCTACTGAAGCAGATTTGGACGACGCAGCTCTAAGAGCAGCCCACGTCTCCCTTGCTGCATTGGATGAAGTTGCGTCGAGAAGCCAAGAAGATCCTTCTTTTCGGCCCTTCCAGGATTTGTTCCATGCCGAATTCATGCATGACGTACTCAAAGCCGTCGCAGTCATCAGCATACATCTTGATGCAAATATTGATGCGTCCAGCGTTGATTCTGTAGGTTTTAACGCCGCACAAACGGTTTCTGTTCTTGACAAATCTCTCCGGGCCATTATAGACAATGCGGCGTCTGAGGCTGGAAACCTGAAGAATATCCTTGCCCTGAGCATATCGATAGACCTTGCCGAAGCCAGGTGCACTGGAACAGACGAGCGGAATTCGATACGGAAGGGTCTCATGAAGACGCTCACTACGCTGCGCGGCGTTTTACTGGGGGAGACAGAGGTACGTATGCTTTACGTGTAATTGAATGCATTCTTACTTTGCAGGTCAACCGAATTTTTGCACCGTTAGAGCCGACAATGACAAGTCTAGATAATTCATTCAAAATCGACAACGTAAGCATCGCTCCATTACAACCAAGCCCGCATAACTAAACAGCGCCCAGGAACTCCTCCAGTCTCTCAGCCAATGGGAATCGCCCGATTGGCTCCTCGACATCGACCAATCCTGGCTCTGACCGATGCTCGCGCAGCTCCCAAAACCACCCAAAAAGCATCCATCCCACTCAGTTCGTAATCACCGGCGTCCTCCCCACCCATTCGTCCCCCTCGGCCGCATCCACCAAAAACCTCGCCACGCTCTTCCTCGTCACCTTCCCTATCCACGGCGCCCCCTCCCCGCTATCCCCCCACACCCGCACCTCCCTCTCCTCCCCTTCGGCCAAGATCCCCGGCCGCACCCCCACCCAGTCGCACCACTCAGCCCGCGCCTTCATCTCGGCGTCGACGGCGTCGTGGTCGGCGAACTGGAAGCGCATGTTGGTGCCGCGCAGGACGGCGCGCAGGGGGCAGATGACGTTGGGCGAGCTGTCGGCCACGCCGATGGCGGACATGGTGACGATTTTGCGGAGCGAGTGGGCGCGCATGGCCGTGGTGAGGTTGGCGTGCGCCATCGCCATCATGTTGGGCGGCGTGTCTGGGTGGGGGGCGGCGAAGGGGGAGTCGGAGGCGCGGGGGGCGTTGAGGGTGACGATGATGGCGTCCGGGAGCCGGGGCTGGAGGAAGGAGGAGTCGATGTCGGGTTGGGAGAGTGGGGTGCCTGTGGGTGTGAGTGTTAGTGGTTTGGTGACGAAGTGGTGATGGGGAGGGAAAGGTGCATACCTTTGGCGATGGTCAAGCCTGGGCGGGACTCGAGGGAGTCAGGATTGCGGACGAGTGCTGTAACGGTGTGGCCTGCGGGTTTCTTTGTTAGTCTTTTGTTGGAGCGGCGGTTGGTGTTTGTTGCTTACCTCGCTCCAGTGCGTTCTCGATGACCAGTTGACCGGTACGGCCGCTGCCGCCGACAATGTAGATGTGCATGGTTGAGGAATTTCTGGAAGGGTGGGTGTGAAGCTTCGTGAGTACTGAAGGCGTAATGTTGTGTTTTATTTAGCTGTCGTCGAGAATGGGTGTCCATAAGTAGTTCTGGTCCGGATCCGAGAGACCTTCGGATCCGAAAGATTCGGATCCGGAAGTAAGCGCTAACCATTTCAGGCAACATCCTTCTACAGCTTATATACGGGCTGTTGCGCTGTTCTGAGACCATCATTCCCAGCTACAAGCCTCTTCATCAAGCCAGAATTGCAGCATCCACCAATCTTCTTTCAAGTCATTATCATCATCCTTTTCAACCCAGCTCACCAGCTCAACATGTCCTCCCAACTCACCTCCGACATTGTCATCATCGGCGGCGGCCTCGCAAGCCTCATCCTCGCGCTCTCCCTCCACCAGCGCAACATCAGCTGCACCATCTACGAAGCCCGCCCCGAAGATGCCTCGACGCCCGGCGCCCTCATGCTCTCCCCCAACTCCGTCCGCATCCTCGACGGCCTGGGCATCTACTCGCAGCTGCGGTCCCAAGGCTACAACTTCTCTCAAGTGACCTTCAAAAACGCCGCAGAGGAGACCACTGACGTCTACCACCTCGGCGGCACCTCGCTCTACGTCTACGACTGCCTGCGCATCTACCGCCAAACCCTCCTCCTGGCCCTCCGCGCCGCCGCCCACCGCGCCAACATCCCCATCCACTACGCCACCAAATTCTCCCACATCGAACAGGAGGACGCCCATGGCGTCACCTTCGCCCTCGCCGACGGCACCATCCGAACCGCCTCCCTCCTCATCGGCGCCGACGGCATCCACTCCCGCATCCGCACCAATTACATCGCCCCCGACACTCCCGCCCGCTACTCCGGCCGCCTCGCCCTCACCTTCGCCACCTCCCGCGCTGCGGCCGGCGTACCCCTATCGTACCCCCTCCCGACCAGCATCTTCTCCGCCCCGGGAGCGTTCGTCATGGCGCCGCAGACGCCGGACGGGGCGTCGGAGATGCTGGCCGGGACGCAAGTCGCCTTCGCGGAGCCCGAGGACGGGCGAGCGGGGTGGGCGGCGCTGGGAGCCGATAAGGCGAGGTTGATGGGAATGTTGCGGGAGAGGAGGGAGGAGTGGCCGGAGACGGTGAAGGGGGTGCTGGACGCCGAGGTGCATGAGGGGAGCGTGGCTATGTGGCCTTTTTACGTGGTGCCCAAGCTGGAGCGGTGGGGGAGCAGTGGGGGCAGGGTTGTTGTGCTGGGCGATGCGGCGCATGCTATTCCGCCCACGGCGGGGCAGGGCGCGAGCCAGGCCATGGAGGATGCGGTGACGTTTGCCGAGGTGGTGGGGCTTGGGAGTGAGGGGAAGAAGTGGGATGGCGAAGAGGAGGAGCGGTGGATGTTGTCGGTGAAGAGGTGGCAGGAGTATCGGCAGCAGCGGGTGGACAGGGTGATTGAGCTGACGAGGCAGTTGAACAATGCAAGGTTGCCGGCGGACGAGAGGGCGAGACTCGGCGAGGGCGAGGTGTGGAAGAGTGGCGGCGATGGGGAGCTTGCGTGGTTGTACTGCGCCGATGTGGTGCAAGAGCTGGGAGAGTGGCTTCGTGGTGGGATTGATGGTCGGGTTTAAATGCAGTTAAAGATGTGGAGCAGCGTGTGAGTTCAGGGTTGATAATAACTATTTCTTTACTATTTACGCGTCCCGGTGTGTTTTTGTGAGGTCTGATATCGGCATTCCTTGGTTGGCGAGTTTCGAAGTAACGCCTTGGTTCCCCAACTGTAGCTAAGCACTCTATATATACCGGTATCAGACAAGAGCAACCAGCTTCCAGGCCCGCTCTGCTGTAGTCCACGCTTGCTCCTCTATCTCAGCCATGTTGATCCGGATGGCAAGCCCGTCATCTCCGCGCTTAATCTGCATTGCAAGTATCTTGGCAGGGTAGTCGGGAATCTCGGGGACAGATCTTCTCCCTACAGCCACGAAGTCTTCTAATGTATCGTCGGGTGGATTGTTTTTCCAGTGCCCTTCGCTCATCCTACACAACGTACCCACCACAGTTTTGTTGACGTTCAGAACCTTTGGCAACTCTTCTGTGCCATAGCCGTAGTACGACTTGAACGTGGCAGTGGCCAGTGGTGGGTCGTGATGGACAGTAAACCGGGCACAGCTTGCCCAGAAAAAGACGATGTACTCATCCGGACGACTCAGCAAAGTCCGTTCCGAAACCTGGTGCAGGTGAGTCTTCAAATCGTTCATCGTCACTTCTGCTGGTTGATTGCCCATCCAGGGAGCTGCAGGCGAGCTGTCGGCATAGTGCGGCGGCATAGGAAATCTTGTGGCTCCCACGTTATGTCGGATTTGTAGGATGCGCAACGGATTGCTCTTGTGGACGTAACAGGATATCACAGGTGTCTCTCTAACGGCCGGGTTATTATCTACGGCCACGCAAGTTTGCGTGGGATTGATCACTCACGTTTCCAGACGGTCGTCTGCGACCCAGCAGTGGGCGCCGCCTTTCCAACCCATCCACGACCAGCTTGGGAAAGACACCTTTTTCTTCAGGGACGTCATGGGCAGTTGGGATAACTCGGTGCGTCTCTCAAGACCGTGGAGAGTGTCCCATGACAAGGCGAGTTCGAAGCGTGAGCAAGGAAGGCCCCACAAAAAGCCTTCCCCGGTGTCCCGGCCCATAACATCAACGACAGCGCTAAATGCATCGTAGACATCTCCTTCGGCGGTGAAGTTTCGATTTGTGTACCTCTCAACCAGAAACTTGTATTGATTCCAGAAAAGAAGAGACGGGTCGCGAGCGTCATGACGCGGGACGGGCGATTGTTGGAGGCTGACCTCATGCGTCGCTCTGCGATAGGTGCCGGAACGAAACCCCTTGACCTCCAAAAAGGTTTCCTCGCGCCAATGGGCGTCCTGGCAGTACCACAATACTTCGTCTTTTGTGAAGACGATATTTCGGCGGGACAGGGCCCGCTCTTGCATCGTCCAGCCACGAGTGTTCCACACGCTGTTGTCCAGATCTTCGTGGATTTGGTCGTAGTGCTCATCGAAATCCAGTGGATGGCTTCGGATGGTAGTCAAAAGCGACATGCTCGCTTCTCTTTCTGCTGGAGTGGAGACGACAAATTCCTTTTGCTGGTACCATCTAGTACCGGGATGGAGACCAGGTAACCCAGCATCTGCATTGTCTCCTGCTGCAGCAACGATGGTCACGGATGCGGCGTTATAGATTGTTGCCATGTTTGCAATTTGAGAGGCCTTGTCTTCGTCGTCATCCTGGATGATGCATAATGCGTCTACCCACAGATAATTGGCTCCCAATCTCTCTGTGAGTTCCATGGCATCCGCAATTGTGCGGTTCATGTCCTTAGCTGCATTCAAGCTCCCGCGATCGCCCATCCGCTTCACGTTATCTTTCGAGAGCACCATCTTTTGCGGGCCTCCCCAGACATAGCTCAGCGCGACATAGTCGATCTCGGACAAGTTCCTGTCTTTGACCAAGTAGATGCAACGGTTCCTGATATCAATGAGCCTGATATGACTGACTCTAGAAACGCTCTCGTTAATCATCATTCTACTATTTTTCTCATTCAGGAAACATACTGAAGGTGCTTGACCTGATCCGTGTGTAGGAAACACGCCTCCTTGTGCTCCCCTTCGCATATTTGCATCCAGCTGCGAATCCATCGTACGTCGAGTACCAGGGGTCTCTTGCGCCCTCCAAATACCAACGCGCTCGCACTGATCGATGCACGCTGCTCATCTGGGCCTGCTTCAGACTCTGTGGCACCGGTTTCGCAGGCTTGGGCAAAGTATGGAATGTGAGCTACATGCTTGTCGTCATCCGCCTCTTTGGAATAGACCAAAAGGCAAAGGCGGCGTAAGAGGTATGTAGCCTTGCCCCATTGCGATGTCGGCGTGAAAACACCGTAGTACTGATTTGGATCGGCCCTGACGCTCAAACGCTCGTCCGGCGGAAGGTATCGACCAACTGGCGAATCGCGGTTGCGGTCGATAATGTCGACAACAGCCGCGCAAAATTGGCACTCTGGTGCTCTCTGTTTGACAGTTGAAAACGTGCCCAGATTGGTTGTTGGGATGTCTTGGCCATGGTTCGAGGAGAAGGGAAATCGGGCTGCTTGAGGGTCATGGCTGATTTCTAACACCTCAGCCCTTGTCGGGCACCGGAGCGCTGTGAAGCAGATTGTCTTGCAGGTTTGACACAGCATGTTGGTTTGACTGCCGATTCATATCGAGTGTGAAGTTTTCGCTGTCGATGAGAACGTCGGGGGAAGGAGGGGCATCATTATTTGGCCCCCATATGCATGTCAGCTGCTTACGCGCCCGATAAATTGGACCGAGTGCAAGCATAGCCTGCATCCGGCGGATGGATTGTAATCCATAAGATGCACGATTTTCTACCTTCGCCGCTACCTCCCCGCCATCCCGGCGGCCGGTGGTCTCGATTCGCCCCCACCTCCACAGGAGCTAAGTGGCTTGTCGGGGAGGGGCGGCTTGCATTCTCAGTATGCCCCGCGGCTCGCGTAGGTCGGCTATGCAGTGGTGGATTCCTTGGTGCAGTATCTCGATGGCTTTAGCGTGTTCAAACAGACTCAGGGCATCTCAACCCCATGGCGTGCCAGAAAGTCGTTTATCTTCTCCGCCTCCTCGCGAAGGCTGTTTAGTGAGGTTTCGAACGTGCTCGATAAAGCCTGTAGCAGTTGCGAGATGAACAGTTGGCCTGATTGGAGGCGCTCCACCTTCTTCTTTATCTTTTCATGCCGTGCACTTAGCTCGGCTAGTTCCTGCTCGAGCTGCTCAACCTGGCCCTTCAATCTGTTTGTATCGGCCAGTGAAAACGTTGCAATATCGCCGCGGAGTCGTGTGTATTCTTCGGTTCGAGCGTCGCATTCTTGGCTCTTTTTCCTAAAAGCATCCTCGAGATACTGCCGATCTTGTTGGAGGTGTTGCTGTACGGCCTGCAAGATCTGCGTGCATAACTCTGCATGGTGTTGTTTCTCTTGGAGAAGAACAGAGTATTTGTATGGTTGGGTCCGTGAGCAAGCCGAGAGAGTTGCGATGAAGCGGGCGATTTCTGTTTGCTCCGTCACTTGAGTATTACCGGTTGGAAGTATGCGCCGCAAGACCAATCGCCACAACGCCACGTCCCGATGGTCCTCCGATGGTGCAAGGCCCGCGATATGGTAGAGACCCTCGGCCACGACCGCTGGCGTATAATCCTCGGTTGAAAGCTGTTTTCTTGTGAGTATAACGCAACGAGTGTGGGGAGAAAGGCCGGAACCTACTACGGTAAACCGGTTTACCACGAAGTCCCAGCCTCCCACATCGAGATGCAAGAATTCCTCGGCAGGGTCGCGCTTGCCACGACCCGGACGAGGAGCATGAAGCGTAGCAAGCCGATTTGCCGGGTTAAGGTGTAGCAGAAAGGTCACTTGATGTTGGAACTCCAACACTGCCAGCGTCTGGTGATGTTCGCCGCGTTGCGACTGAATCCGTTCTTTGAGTCTTACTGTGGGGAAGGAGATCCGGATGACCTGGATGTACTGAGGAGCGAGATGTCGAAGAATGTTGAAAGCAGTTCCTATGGGATGGCGTAATTGGCTGGTATCTGCGGACCTTCGTCTCATGCTCGGCCCAGCTATTGTTGCGGGATGTTGAGATGGTGAGGAGCTAGGAGTCGATGGCTCAATGTTAAAGGGAGGAAAGGGGTCTTCTTGTACAATCTTCTCTGGGGCAGGTTGCGCCCTATGCTGACCACGCGCACGGATTCGCGGTACTTACATCCTTGATCACATAGTTCGCCTAGTACCTGGTCTAAGTTTTTGATTCTGGTTGTTTTCAATTTCAATTCTCCGCCCGGATCTCCGGAGCGACCTTCCACGTTTACCAAATTTTAGATGCTATCTTCGAAACGCCAGAGGCGTTTCACCCGTCCTCTACTTTTTACCGGCCACTTTTCTACCACCGCTTTACAATCAGCTATCCCAACTTTTCCACGACAAACGCTCTTTTGGGCTATAAGTTTTGATACTATTAGCCTTTTTAGAAGAAGTTTTCATACATTACTTAGAGTGTGTAATTAGCACTCCCTGTTTTGCCCGTTCACAACTATAAATATCTTCGAGACTGCGATGCTATCTATACCTGGATAAGATAGATCGTCTTCCCAATCCTTTTACATGGATTGCCTCGTGCACTTGACATTCAATCCTTCCTCTTCCACCTTTTACTACCATCTTCCCTCCTCCAAACTCTCCTCATCCACCTCCTTTTCCTCTTCTCGCCCGTTCCCGCAACCTCTCCCGACCCCCGCACCAGCCCCACCACCTTCCTATCCGCCCCGTACCTCAACAACTCTTCCCACACATCGATACCGTACTCTTCCACCCCCCCGCCCTCCACAACCTCCTCCCACGGTGACCTCGGCGCACCGGCAACAAAATTTGGATCAGCTCCCCACTCCAGCAGCAGGCCAATTAACCTCATCCTGTCCTCATCCTCCTCCCCTTCTCCATCCCGCGCGAATTCCTCATCCAGTCCCACCGACGTGACGGCAAACCACAAGACCGGCGCCGCTCCACTCTCAAGCTTCTCCTCTTGGACTCGCATCCACGTCCTGCCCAGCCGATATTCGATATACGGCAACGCCCGCACGCGTACGGCAAGCGCCAGGAACGGCCCGTCCGGGTGATCGGCCGCGCCGCGGCACCAACAACCGGTACCGGATGTGCAAAGCCCGGCACGCTGGACCAGGGCATTCGTCGTGCGCGCGAGAGCGTCCCATAGATGCGTGTGGAACTCGGCGGTCTCGCGGTCCAGTGTGGAGAGGTGATTGGTGGCGGAGACGACGAGGGCGGCAAGGCTGCCGTCGGGCGCATGGAGGAGGTTGTGGGAGTGGTATTGGGCGGGCGTCAGCGGCGAAGATCTGAGGCGCAGGAGGGAGGCGTGGGCGAGGGAGAGGTGTGGGTTAAAGAGGGTACGGTTTGATGTGAGGCGCGTCCATATGTCAGGCCGGTGGAGGAAGTCGCGGACGGTCCGGTGGAGGTGGTCCACTGTGGTGGCAGCCCGGGACGTTGTGGTGGTGGGTGAGACTTGGAGAAAGCCTTTGCAATGGGTGTGGAGACGGCGCCGCATCTGTTCGGATTGCTCTTCTTCTTGGTCTTGGGTTAACGGCTCGGCTGGGTATTCGTAGGGTATTGCGACGTCTTCTTCGTCTGCAAATGAGAGAGAAAGAAGATCTACTGGCGCCTTGGCTGCTCGAATGATCTGAAAGATCTGTGAGGCATGTTCGATGCGCTCCGGTCCGATGGAGTCCAACATTTTGTCGAACAGAGGTTCCAGACCACTGGGCGCACTTTCCACCCGCTTGCAAAGATCCGAAAGCCTCTCGCCATCTTGAAGACCCTGAAGCAGCATGCCAACCACGATACGAACCCACAATAAGGCACCGGTGGCTTTGTCCGCAATCGCTTCCACCAGTGCCTGCGCCTGCGCCTGCTTTGTGGACATGGTGCGGAGCCGAACGAAGTCTGTACTCGTATCCAAGCTGGCCTGTGCAAACTGGATAATATCAGGGCGATTCAAGTCTTCCAGGCGCAGGCTGGGCCCTACTCCAAAGGAGTCCCTTAACTTGACCCGGGTCCGGCTGCTCAGGCAGATCTTGATATTCGAATTCAGTGCCAGCTTCTTGAACATGGCTACCAAAGTGTTGGCATCTTCTTCCAGTTCATCAAGGCCGTCGACGTAGAAGACAAAGCGTGTGTCGACGTTGTACTCGACCATACGCTCCAGTGCCTCTTGTAACTCCAGCTCCGTCATCGGGTAGTCAGGCCGTATCCCAAGAAGAGTGAGCATCTCCCATTGAACAGGGAAAGACGTCGCAATGAGCCTTTGATCTTGCCTCAAACATTCGTACAAAAGTGTGCGGAGAAGGCGCTTCTTCGATATCTGCACCGGAACATCACAGTTACCAATGTAACATTGCGCTTGGATCAGTTTTTTGTTTGTAGCCCACTCTCGACTGATCTTGTCAGTGTTTCCGTGGGAGCAGATGAACTTCATGAGGGTTGATTTTCCAGCGCCAGCCTTGCCGGTTATCCAGTAGATGTGCTCATTCGAGTCTTTCCGGAGCCAGTCAACAAAGCTCGTCCACCGTACTTGGTTTGGTTGAGGCTCTTGGAAGATCCATTGGAATGTTCCCTCGACAGGTTCACAGATGGTCTGTCCCCGACTCTGCATTTCGGCAAACCAGAGAGTCGAGAGGATACCCGTCTCGAACTCATCGCTAGAGGCAAGCGTAAATACCTCGTCGGCGGGCCTGGGGTTTGCGCGGATGGTTTCTTGAATTGCCGCGTAATACTTGGCATTCGTCTCCAGGCATTTCAGGAACCTTTGGCCGTCGTTGCTGTTCTGCACCGTTATACTCTGGAGGAGCGGGACTTGGCATCCTCGCTGCGTCTGGAGCTGCCTGCATCATCTTGTCAGCGCGTACCCAATGCACCGGTAAATGGCGAAATCTTACCTCAGCGCCGAAACAGTGAGGATGACGAGGCAAGATTGCCAGTCCCTGAGGTTATTCTGCAACTGCTCGATGTCTTCCTGAGTCCAAACGGTCTCGAGTGCTTCTTGGAAGTTTTCAAACTTTTCGTTCCTGCATGACAGACGATGCCCCTTCAGCTCTCGCACGGCGTGTATGAGTTCCTGCGCAGCAGCACCGCACTCTCCGCGAACGATCCGTATCTGCTTCTCGAACTCTGGCGCAGCTTGACCTGAGCTGCAGGAATCCTCCATTTCGCGGCTGTGTTCCACCAGCTCTTCGGCGATGGTCCGGCCATCTTCCGAGACTCGCTGCAGCTCTCCGCCTTTCGACCTGCGGATCCTCGTGTTCGTCGACACCAGGGCGGTGGAGAAGTTGATGAATTGTATTGTCGCTCCCAAGACGCCGAAAGCATCCATGTTGCTGTTTGACGGGTAGAAGCCCCCGCCGAGAAAGAGCTGTGAATGTTTGAGTGATGAATACTGTGTATTTAGGTCGGTGGGGCCGAGAAGCTTTTCTTTATATGTATGTACCCCGTAAACACGTGGCGGAGTGGGGACCAAGGGGCGGCGCAGACGTGGCAATGACTCCACAGCCACAATGGATCTGCAACAACGCTCCGGGTAGCAGACGCGTGGGCTGACCCTAAGGCTTTACAGTAGTAACCTTGGACTTGTCGCCGTAGAACCATTCTTCAAGATTCCTGAAGTTCACTCTGTCAAACTCTCTCCACGAAGAGCCGGAGCAAACGCCAATGTGCGGCAACAACGTCACCATCCAGTTGTCTCTCAGCTTCGGATTGACTCCAGGCTCTTGAGCGTGCACGTCCAAGCCAACCCCCACCACGCGGCGGCTGTCCAAAGCTTCGAGCAGCGAGTCCTCATCGACCAGTCCGCCGCGTCCGATATTGACGATGCGTACGCCCCGCTCCTTGGTCAGCGCCAACGTGCGTCGAGAAATGGCATGCTTTGTCAACGGCGTCAACGGGCACGCCAGACAGATGCAATCAGCCACAGCCAGCAAGGACTCCAGGGACTCATGATACCCAGCGCCACCCAAGGGCTCCAGCGCCCTCTCTGCCGCGTGATTGCGCCTCCGGTTGTGGTATTTGACGCGCATGCCCAGCGCCGCGGCAGCCTTGCGGGCGATGGCCGTGCCAATGTCGCCCATGCCCACGATTCCCAAGACATGGCCGGCGGGATCCTCGGCCTTGGGCGCCAACTCGCGGCTTCGTCCCCAGAAGTACTCATCATCACCACCATGCTCTGTGGGTGCCCCACGCGCGCATCTCTCGGCGAAGCTAAAGTACCGGTAGCTTCCCAAAATCAAGTACAAGGCCGTATTCGCCACGGCCTCGGTGCACGTGTCGGGCGTGTTCGCATACTGGATCCCGCGTGCAGCCAGGCCTTGGACGTCGGCGGCATCGTAGCCGTGGCCGGTACACGCGATGAGCTGCAGCGATGGTGGAAGCCGGGGCACCTCGTCAGGCCCGAAGAAGAGCCACCCGGCGAAGGGGCCGGCCTTCAGCCAGCCGGTGCGGATGATGGCCGACACGTTGGACCAAGGACCGCCCGAGGCGAGGCCGTCGCGGTAGTCGGCCATGCTGGTGCCGATAAAGTGGTGCATCGTGAAGATTCGGTTCAGGCGATCCCATTCTCCGGGCGGGAGGTCGGGCTCCGGGTCGCGGCCGTGGGAGCGGATGAAGAGGACTTCCGGTTTGGGGTCGAGTGACATGATGGAGATGGAAGCGGGGTACGGGTTTTTTTTGGAAGAGGCCACACAGAGAATCAACAAGACAAATACAGTCCACGGTTAACCAAAGCGGGAGAGGAGGCGCACTCGGATTTCTTACATGTTTCCCGGATGTTGTACTCGAAGATCGGCTTCTTAAGCGGCTGCCGAGCTGTAAAATAAATTACATTATATGCGTACCAAAAGCCAGGGATTTCGCGACATCGCCACTATCGGAGATCTGAGATGGAAATGTCGGGCATGGATCGCGGCAGGGGCCAGCAAAGTTCTGTTGCCGTATGTTGAAGAAATGCTGAAGAGTTGCTGTCATTTCATGGTCTGGGTCTGAGATGTCTGCTGCATCCACTGCTTCAAGATGAATTCGAGCTTCCAGGTACCCTCATTGAAGACTGGCATTCAGGTAGCCAAACATGGCGCCTCGAGTTCCGACTGACGATGAAGTGTTGATGGCCTTTCGAGGAAAAAGTAACTGAATCGCTCTCGATCTGCTAAAACATATATCCAATTTCCCTGCGCGCACCCGTTCCTTCATTAGAAGCGAACGCGAATGACCAGCTCAATAGCTAACAAGCTCTCGGATGCCTCAGATGTCATTGAATTTCTTTCAATCAAGTATATACAACTCTGAAAAGCCCTCCCTAGCCAAGGTAGATTTTATCAGGACCTTCAAAGTACCTTCCGTAGGACTCCCCAATGCAGACAACCCAACTATAAAGTGTGTAAAGACCCTCTGGGGTCGCCTTAATCCAGTCCTCGTAGCGGAGCTGATTGCTCGCGATTGGCAGCCGTCCTGATATAGCAACAACTTCGTAAGTGCCTGTTGGGTGGTTGACTTTGAAGACTTTGACGAAGACTTTTCTTGTGAGCTTGGATATGCCGTATTCATCTAGTTGGTCCAGGTTAGGGCCGCGTGTAACGCTCTCGACGACGTCGTCATCGACAACGAGGCATCCTTGACCGAAGCCACCTTGGCATTTGCCGAGACTTGCTTCAGGAAGTCCCGAATCCACTCGTCCCAGTACTTCTCGGTGTTTTCAAAATTAGTCTCGGGTTCAACACCTTGGATTCCCGTTGGGTCCCCCTTTTGTCCTGCTGGCCTGACGCCGAGAGATGGTGGTGGATGGCCGAGCGATGATCGATTCATCACCATCATCGTTCTCATCTCGGCCCAATAGGCCCAGCAAGACTCGGTCATCGTCACGGATGAGGAGCAGTGTTTCGAAACGTGCTTCACAATCCACGGGTTCTGCTACGTCGAGGTCCTGGGCCTGGACTACACCTTGGACGCAGCCGATGTCCGAGCCAGGGTTGTCTCCTCCGCATTACCACAGACGGGCTCCTTCATCTGCTCGGTCGCTGGCCCTTGAATAGTTGCCCTACGGCACCGGCCTTCCGTACATACCAAGCCAATCGTCCAACTTCTCAGACGGCACGAGCTGGGTGGTGCGGAAAGCCTCCGAGGCGACCGGCTGGGGCGATGCCACCGTGCCACTGTCGTTGATGCTTTATCGGTACTTTGGCGACGCGAAGGTCCTGCGCGACCAGTACGCCAGCATGTAGGGCTGGGTCGATCATCTCGAGCGGCGGGCCTGCACGCGGCAGAGCTGGCGGAGACGGCTACTTTGCTGACGCGGTGGCATCGGCGAGGACGAGAAGTACATCGACGACACCGGCTTCGACTGGGGCGAGTGGCTGCGTGCATTTTGTCCAACATCGCGGCCATTCTGGGCCATAGGGTTGACGCAGCGTACTATGAGAAGCTCGCAGAGGTTTGCCGTGCTACTTGACAGGATGCCTTTGTCCGCTCTCATCAGGGCAGCCCTGGCAATGTGCGCATCACTTCTCTCTCATCATCGTCACAACAAAAAACACTCTGTTATGTCTCTTGGAGAGATGGGTAAGATTGTGACGGAGGTTGTTGAGGCCATGGCCGACACCTAGTCACCTGACATGCCTATTCAGGCAGATGATCAGATTAGATAGTGCTTAGTCAGCAGTGCAGGCGCATATCGCCGCACACCTTCGGTAGTCTAATTACTATTCTTTTACACCACCTTTATTAGGTTATAAGCCCGGGTTGTTTTAACGCTACTCTACCTACAATTAGATTACATTAAATAATAAAGCTAAGGCTAATTAAAAGCGCTTAAGTAGAAGTTTACTAAGTTTAGTATACGCGTAAATATAGTAGTTAGATTACTTAATTATAATACTTACCTACTAACCTAATAACTCTTACTAATCTGCTTATTATATAATATTAGATCTAAGTAAGCTCTACTTACTAAAGCTAAAAGAGTAGGATAATTAGTCTAAATAGTATAAGTTACTTATCTACACCCTTAGCTTACTAGGACTATAGAAGTATATTACTAGTAATAAGTCTTAATCTATTAATCTAGATAATAAGAAAGAGGAGGAAGTTAAAGAGAAGGAGTTATCTAAGAAGCCTAACTTAACTATAAGATAGGTAACTAAAGTATTAATATTCTTACTCTCGCGCGCTAAAGTATAAATAAAGATAGTAAAGGCGCCCGCCTTAAGGCCTAAGCCTATACTTACTTATAAGTAGAAGCTTACTTATTTTAAGTAATAGAGTAAGGATAATAGTCGCGCGTATATAATTATATAGTAATTAGTACCTCCGCTTAACTTAAGCTAACTAAAGAGTACTACTAAGAATATATATAACTTCCTAAAAGATTACTACTCTAATATAAGTCCTATTTAGAAGTAATAGATTCTATAACACTAGTTAATAATAATCCTTAAGAATAATAAGAATATTAGTAAGTTCTATAGTAAATAGACGACCGCCTATAAGGCTATTAACTACGTAGGTATCTAGTAATTTAAGAAGAGTACTCTTATACTCTTCTTTATTACCTCTATCGCCTTAAGTAATTACTACCCCTATTAGGTTAATAATATCTATAGGAGGATCCGTACTAATAAATTACTTACTATTAATAGTATTATAAAGGACCTACTAGACGACTCTTATTTATAGTAGAATAATAGTAAAAACCCCCTTATTACTACTAACTATAGTACTAACTATAGTAACTAAGGCCGCGGCCGCAGAGGCCGTAGCGGCGGTAATAGTAGCCGTAGTAGCACCCCTAATAGAGGGCCTAAGTACTAGTATTATAGTAATACTATATATAAGATTAATAATTACTTCTACCTTAATCTATTAAAGGCTTTAGCCGGATTTAAGGTTAACTAGAAGCTAGTAGATAACTATAATAAGAAGAAAAAGGATAAGGAGTTTAATAAGAATAAAGATAGTAGTAAAAACGCGTGTAGACTTATAATAATAGTAGTTATCCCGCGCTTTAATAATACTAGTAACTCTACTCCTATTATTACTAGTAATAGTAGTTTATATAAGATTTAGATTCTAGATACTAGAGCTTATACTTATTATAAGAATACTATAGATTACTTTATTACCTTTAAGCCGCTTAAGCTATATAGTATAGCTACTAGTAACGCTAATATTTCTATCTATAGTGTTAGTACTATTAAATATAGACTTATTAGTAGGGACGGTAGTTTATATACTTACTATATCTATAACGTCTACTTCTTACTATAGTTAATAGTTAATACTATCTTAATTAGTATCTTAGAGGACCTAAATATCCTCTAGGATATAAAGACTTACTATATAAGGGACGCCGATAGTATTAAGGCCTTATATAGTCTATATAACTATAGCCTTAACCTCTATATTCTTTAGATATACCCTATATAGCGCGAGAGGGTTATTTATAACTTCTTACTTATTATAGCTATCTCTATAGAGTTACCTCCCCTATTTAATAAAAGTAGGGCTCTTTTATAAGAAGAAGCACCCGTATCTATATCTATTACTATATTACTAACTAGAGTAATTAAGCCTACAGCGTCTAATAATAATATAATAGGCGTATAACCTAATTTAGACGAATCTATAGTAATTAAATACCTTATCCTATCTATTATAAGTACCTATATAGATATTAATATCTTCTACTACTATATAGTATATACCTTATTTAACGCGATCCGCTAGCTAGTAAAGTAGACTAGAATTACCCTTACTAGCCGCGAATAGCTATATAAGATTTACCTTATAATAAAGGCTAATTAGTAGCCCGGCTATAATTTATAGATTCGCGTAAAGGAGCCTAGCGACCTTATCTATAGTAATACTATTTAAATTACCTAGCGCGGCGTTAATAGTAAGCGCTATACTCTTACCCTTACTAACA
The DNA here is from genome assembly GCA_023082095.1 of Dothiorella sarmentorum. Lineage (NCBI taxonomy): Eukaryota > Fungi > Ascomycota > Dothideomycetes > Botryosphaeriales > Botryosphaeriaceae > Dothiorella > Dothiorella sarmentorum. Next base: position 42,949 of record JAJMVL010000161.1, read on the forward strand.
ACACTACTATATACTATTAGGGTAATATATTTAAGATAAAGGCTGAAATCTTTAATATAATTAAGTACTTTAATACCTTCTTCTATAACTAGACCGGACGCTATATTAGTATACTCTAGATTAATAAAGACTATAAATTCGCCTTAAAGAAGCTTAAGGCCTTATATAAGAAACGCGGTATTATCCTCTAACTATCTACCCCCTACTATATAGAGTAGAATAGTAAGGCTAAAAAGACTAACTATATTACTAAAATAAGGATTTATTTAATAGTTTAAGAAGTAAGTCTACTCTAGAGCCTATAGCCTAAGGTATATAATATAGCCCTTAAGATAATTAACTACACGCTAATAAGAGTTAATAGTAGTAAGATCCCCTACTAACGCTTAGTAGAGTACCTTAATAGTATAAAATAGGCTATACTAAATATTACTTAATAGCGTACCTATAGAGCTACTATTTATATATATATACCTAACCTAAAGCGCGTTTATAGTAATAAGTTTACTATACGCGTATAGAAGGGCAAGCTTATAGGCTATAAAGGTAACTATATCTACTAGATCTATATAGGCTCTAAGAGGATAATCTACTCCTCTTATATTATATTTAATAAGTCTAATATAACCTCTCTTATACCTTATAAGGTACCTCCTAACGCTAATACTAATAATAAGTTTATTAAAATTAACCCTAAAGACCTTAGTATATTATTAGATAATAAACTTACCTATAATAAAGTAATACTATACCTCCTACTCCCGCTAGACTTTCTATAGCTTAAGAGGGTAACTAAAGATAATTATAATAAGCTTAGTATAGATAATTACTTATATAATAAGTAGGAGGAGGATAAATAACTAATTACCTAATTAGGTAATTACTATATTATTAAGTAGGGTAATTAATAGGAAACGCCCGCCGACGATTTATCTATATAATAAGGCGACTTTAATCTTCCTAATTTAGGATACTATCCTTTAGGGGGTAATAAAGCGTCTAATAATAAGAAACTATCTAAGTTAGATAAGCCTCCTAGTCCTTACTAATCTACCTATAATTACCGTCCTATCTAGAAAGTAGCTAATAGTACTACCTAGAAGGCTAAAGCGGAGTAATATAAGATTAAGGCTACTATATATAAGGCGGATAGGGCTTATTATTAAGGTAACGTTCTTACTCTACCGCCTACTATTATATACGTATATACTAACGCTAAGAACTATAAGCTAAGATAGCGCGATATACCTCTAGAGCTAACTACCTAGAAGGAGCTTCTTAACTATTTATTTAAAAATAAGTTTATAGCTACTATACTTAAGGAAATAGGTATTTATAAGAAAAATAGTACCTAGACTATTAAAGCGCGTCCGCGCGGCGCTAAGATCCTACCTATTAAGTAGGTATAGAAATATAAAAAGGATATAGACGGTAATATTATTTTATTTAAGGCTCGTCTTATCGTCCGCGGTAATAAGTAGTACCCTAGCCTTAATTACTTAGTAACTTACGTAGTAGTTGTTCGCGCTAGTACCCTACACCTTATTCTTACCCTTATCGCGCTATATAATCTTAAAGTAGATTAAATTAATATTATATCCGTATTTCTAAATAGGATAATAGATAAGAAAAACGTCTATATACGCCTTCTAGAAGGGTTTAGGCTATTTAATTAAAACGCTAATAAGCTTATTAGCCGCCTTCTATATACTCTATATAGACTTAAGTAGGCGCCTCTTATTTAGTAAGCTAAGATTACTACGTTTATAAAGAGTAAGGGCTATATACTACTAGAGTTAAATCCTTATATCTTCTAGTATAAGAAGTATTAAGGTATTATTATTATCTATATAGATAATATAATCCTTATTTATAAGTTAAGAAGCGTTATTAATACTATAAAAGAGAAGCTAGTAAGCTACTATAAGCTCTACTCTCTTAGCCTAGTTAAGTATTACTTAGGTATATAGATTATACGCAATTATCCTAACTAACGCCTCTAGATCTACTAGGATACTTATATTAACTATATTACTTATAAGTATAGTATAAGTAACTATAAGCTAGTATATACCCCTATACCTATAGAGGGAGCTAACCTTACACCCTATAAGGGTATAGCTACTACTAATAATTATATAGAGTACTAGAGTCTTATTAGATTAATTAGCTATACTATAATAATAATAAGAGCTAATATTACCTACCTAATATATAAGCTCTATTAGTTTAGTTATAACCCGTCTAATATCTATATAAAGTACTTAAGGCATCTACTTATCTACTTAGTTACCTACCCTAATCTAGTAATTACTCTTAGTAGTAATAGTAACTTAGAGCCCTAGCTAGGCTTTAGCGTATACTATAAGGGTTTATATAGTACGCCTAGACTCTAACTATAAGGAGCTAGCAATACTATATTCGCTAATAATACTAATAACTACGCTAGTACCTATAGCTTCGCCTTTATAGTAGCTAGCGGGCTAATCTTATATAAAAGTAGTAAGTAAATACTTACCGCAACCTTATCTACTAAAGTAGAGTATATTATAATAACTTATATAGTAAAGAAAGCTATATAGCTTAAGCGGCTACTCTAGAAGCTTAACTATAACTATAATAATCTATATCTAATACTTGTTACGGAGCACCCTTAGTATATAGAGTTGTTGGGGCACGATCCACCGCAGGCGGATCATTGCTGTACCTTTTGTCGACTGGTAGTTCACTGCCAGTCGGGAGACGGTTGGCCGAGTGGTCTTGCAGCACCGACTGAAACCCAACACGGTCGGACCGTTGTAACATAATGATCCGCCTGCCCATGGGTCGACAGGTTCGAGCCCAGGTGTCGACAGTCAGTCAAGTGAGTGCCGGGTTTTTGGCGACCGGCCAGAGGCGACGAAAGTGGGTCTGGTTCCCCCACTGCCCCACTGATGACGGACAACCTGGTGACTCGATCCACCGGCTCACAGCTGGGGTCACGTGTACCAAGCGCGGCGTCTTTGCTTCGCAACGCGTGATCTGACAGTTGGGGGTAACTCTATATCCAGTTGACTGCAGGCTGATTAGCTGGCAGCTGCGGTCATCTGCCTTAAGAGGGGAGGTAGTGTTACGGAGCACCCTTAGTATATAGAGTTGTTGGGGCACGATCCACCGCAGGCGGATCATTGCTGTACCTTTTGTCGACTGGTAGTTCACTGCCAGTCGGGAGACGGTTGGCCGAGTGGTCTTGCAGCACCGACTGAAACCCAACACGGTCGGACCGTTGTAACAATACTTCTCTAAGGTAATAATAAGCCTACTATTATACTAACTACTCCTAAATACTATAATACTAATAGGATAAAGTATATTAAGGTATATTAGTACTTTATTTACTACTAGGTTAATAAGGGTAATATTAGGCTCTCTTATATTAAGATAGATAATATAATTACTAACGGATTAATAAAGCCTCTTAGCCCTACTAAATATAAGGTCTTTCTTAAGTAAATTAGCCTTTAGCTAATTCTAGTAGTATCTACTACGCTATATAATATATAGGTAAAACTATATTTAGCTAGCTAACTCTATAGTAATTAGCCTACTTTACTAAGATTACTTATATTTATTTAATTTATTTATATATTTAAGGGTTATTTATTAGGTTTATTTAGTTAGGAGCCCTTTTAGGTTATCTTATAGCCTAGGAGGTATAATAGAGGTTGTTAAGGCCATGGCTAACACCTAGTTACCTGATATACCTATTTAGGCAGATGATTAGATTAGATAGTGCTTAGTCAGCAGTGCGGGCGCATATCGCCGCACACCTTCGGTAGTCTAATTACTATCCTTTTGCACCACCTTCATCAGATTAATTTCCAGTCGATTTAGATGGTTTGTACTATACAAGTCTAAAATCAACTACGGACCAACTCAAGCGGTTGTGTAATGACGGCCTGTAGGTTTGGAGGCCGGGACAACTTTCGCCTGGAACTCAACACCGCCCGACTGACTCATTGGATTTGAGTTCCCGGTATTGATCCAAACCCTCCAGGAGCTACCCGATCCGTCAGGCGTGGAAAGGAGGCTGTTACCCTTAAGCTTGAGGCGCTCACTCTGGACGGCCCAACCGTTTCGCGTGATGTGGCTAGGTTTGAGCTGGGCGGCCCCGGCGACATCCGTGTAGCTTAGGATATCTTAGCCCATTCCCAAGAGGTCTAAGTAAAGCTTTTACATTAGAGGATCGTTGTATAGAAACAGCTCGTCGCCCTTAAGCTGGAAAAATGCTGGATGGTCGTTTAATTTAATGTTTAGTCCGGATTGGCCTACGGCGATAGGACTGTTATCGATAGGAGAACCCGGCTTGACGGCGAAGAGGGTGAAGTTTTAGACCATTTTGGCTGCTAAGGCTTCCTAGTAGTTGCTACTATGTATATAATTCTACTATGATACTCTGTAAGCTCTTATAACAACCAGAATTTGCATATACAAATATGTTTAAACCGGAAGCGGTGCTTTAAGTTCACCCTAGTACTAGACGCTCGCGTGTTGACCTATAATTATTCATAAGATACCTTGTACTAACACTTAACCCCGCATTCCCCTCTCGCTAACGGCTGAGCTGAACTGGTACACGGAGGGCGTGGAAGTGCTCTACGCGACCAACACGGTCCACATGGGCGACCTGAACAATATGGCGCGTCTGGGCAACGCGAACATTGCCCTTAACCTGCATCGGCTGTTCAACCCAAGGTCGATGGCGTGCGTCACGCAGATGGGGACGCAGGACTATGCCGTCAATCCAGCCCCGACCCAACGAGAATTGCCCGCAGAAACTCCTCTCCCTCGACTGGCCCGGCGCCCTCCTCAGCACCGCCATGTATGTACACCACCTTCGCCATGATCTTCACCTTCAGCGGGACCCTCTGGCCGTGGGGCATCGGGCGCATAATCGCCCTCTACGTCATCTGCGGCCTCACAACCCTCTTCTTCACCCTGCACTCCACCGCCGGAACATTACAGCCACTTCCAGCAAAGATGGTGCCCGTAAGTAACCGCGGTGGCGTTCGGTGCATTCTATGCTACGCGCAGAATATGCCATGTGTTGTCTTGGCCTGACCGAGGGCGACGACGAGAAGTCGAGCTTCTTTTTGGACGACATGGACTTGGCCAAGCAGGACGGCCTCCATGGCATTGATATCGAGGATTGCGTTGCGGACGAGGAAGGTAGCGGTGTTGCTGATATAGCTGAGCAGGATGTTATGGACGATGCGCGGATATTGTTGGCGATGAGAGCGCGATGTGAGTACGAGGTGACAGGCGGATGGAGTTGGAAAAAGCAACATCTCCTACCAGCCCGTTTGTTTCTAGCCCCGCCACCTACGACGACAGCACAGCCAAAGCACACCGGCAACGACAGTTGGCAGCGCGAGGCAACCCGCAGAAAGCATATCTTCCCCAAACGCCGCAAGAAGCCCACGGCAGGCAGTACCTTAAACCAGCCCTCCTCCGAAACACCCCACCGCCAACCTGGCTACCCCGTCCCCACCTCTCCGTCTACGTCTGCGCCGGCGCCGTCACCCCGCAAAACCTCTTCCCCAGACCAAACCAAAACCCCCATCGAGCCGTACCCCGACACTAAACCCGCCTAGGCGCGGAGAACCAAACACAAATATGGCAAACGAGTCGCGCGGCTGCTAACCCGCCTTGTAGGTGCGCGGATTATACCCCAATTGAGCAGCATAGCTCTCGTGGGACTCTCGCTCTTGGAGAGAGTTTCCTGTACGGTCGATAATTTGACCACGAGAGGGAAAGCCGCGGCGGCGGTCAGGTCAGCTGGCTGTGGATGGTGGCTGTGGGCTGTTCGCCAGGCTTAGTAGACCCGCCAAGTACCTTTCGTCGTGGTGGTGGTTGGTGAGGCTCGAGTGCGGCGCCCAGCGGTGTGGTACGGTATGTCAGCCCTCGTCAGATACCTACCCATCATGCAGCCGGGGGCAGAGACGACCAAGACCCCAGGTTCTGACTCCGGAAATGTCAGTCAGATGGTTCATCTTGTGGCTTGGCATGGTTTGGTCTGCGCTTGAGTTGGTGTCCCCCTCGCTCTCTAAGTCACGCTTTCTGCGGTGATTATGTGCTTAAGACTGCCTGGCTCTCACATGTTGGCCTAATGGGAGTCGTGATATTCCATTGCTACTTCAATCATGCCTAGGGTCGATATGGCTCAGCAAGCTTGACATCTGTCTACCGAGCGGTGGTTGCAGTGGTTTTCTGTCACCTGGTAGAGCGTCCTGTTCCCCTGCTCTGGCTGATTCTGCTCCATGGTCATTTTTTGCTGCATATGTTACGGAATCGATTTATTTTCGTCCTAGTATGGATTTTGTTTTCTACTAATACTAACGCCTGGCGAGGTTACGCTACTATGAAACCTTAGTTATTATTATCTAGTCTGTAAAGAGATAGCTGAGTGGCTACACAGCAAAGGGGCCGACAAGTGCGACATGGTTTGGTTGCAATGTAGCATTCGTGGAACGTGGGGGCGACTGCTGCCTTGCCAGTGCAACCTCAGCCTGGCATCTTCAAGTAGACATTGATTGCCATACCACTTCTCATCGTTGTTGCTTTACATGACTGTACTCACGCATCGAAGCTTTCCTGTTCACGAGATTTCATTTCAGCAACAAAACCCTGGCACCAAGGACAGCCGACGAGCCACGAACCATGGAACCCAATCGTGGAAACAGGCAAGAAACCGACAGCACAACGTCGGTGCATTCTGGCTCTGAAGATGAATCTACGGAGGACGCCACCAGCGAGCTCCACCATAGCCTGCCGCGTCCGAGCTTCAGTTCATCTGAACAAATTGAAGACGCACAACACAGCAGTTCCGCCAGCTCGACTGTCTCAGTCCTTGATACCGATGCAAGGGAGATACCGGTCTCTCAGCAAACCACCTCCATTGGAGATGACGGCTCAGAAATCGTGCTCTGGAGATCAGCCTTCCTCCAACGTTCTTTCCTAATCGGCCTTGCGATTTTCTTTGCACTGGTCATCTGCGCATTGGAAATCATGGACACCGTTTCGCGACGCAATGACGGTTTGGCTACGGTCGACCAGAATTTTCATTACCTGTGGACTTACGGCCCGACCCTCTGTAAGCGTGTCAGCCCTATAGAAGTTACAATATCTAATAAAGATAGTCCTTGCCCCGCTCGCCGCCTTCTGGGGCCAAATCGAATATCGAACCAAACAGCTACTCCCATTTCAGGTTATACGCCGAGGACCAGCTGAGGCAAGACCAGCCTTGCTCCTAAACTACCTTACGCCGGCAACACCTAATGTCATACTTCGGTCTATAAGGAGGGGTCACTATTCTGTTTCGCTAGCAGTTGTCGGAGGCCTCCTACTCAAACTCTTGACCGTTACATCAACAGGCCTGTTAAACGTGGAGTATCGAGACCGTCGACAGAACCACACTTTCGACCTACTCGACAGTTTCGATTTTAGTGATGTTCTTGACGAGCATGACCTACAGTCACTTCCAAGGCTCTGGGCCATCAAGGCTTTCAATAGCACGTACCCGGAAGGTACAACGGCCGAGTTCGCTGTACAATATTTTGCCTCTACAAGCAGCGGTAAGATACTTTTCACCTGACATAATATGTCTGGATGCTCATATAGTGTAGACGTCCGTGGAACCATGTCCGCCGACGTGGACGTTTTCTCCGGGGCGCTCAATGACTGCGAGTCATTTGAATTTACGAACACGGGTTTCGGGAACGACTACCTTTCAGTCAACCTCTCGTCCAAGTCTTGTTTCGTCAAAGACTACCACATGGTTACTCCAACTCTGCACCCTGCCCCAAAAAGCTATGTCATATGGGCTGTAGACAGTGTCGAATGCTCTGGCAGCTCCATTGGAATCGACGCGATTCGAGTCATTATCTACCGTGGTGACTATAATAATTCGGGGCTTGGCAGAGTGCCAGCTTGGGAGCCTTATATCACCACACTTTCAGGAGTCCTCTGTTCTCCCTCGTATCAGCTCAGCCACCGTTCCGTTTCCCAAGGAGAACTTGGAACATTAGACGTCTCACATAGTCTAGGATCGTCCACGAGCTTCTCAATTTCCGAGTCGGAATCTGTCCCCATCACTAAAAGTGTCATCCGCTCCATGAACTGCGAAAGCAAATACTTCAGCCCTTGGTTCCAATTATTCAGCTTAGAGGATCCCACCTACGAACCCAGTAAGAGCTTGAACGATCCCCAACTTCTGGGTCGGATATCGAAACGCTTGTTCCCTCAAATGTTTGCTCAGTGGGCCAAACGCAGAGCAAAAGCTGTCAACGCTACAGTGGCGGGATATTCGACCGCAGTGGCCGGCAGGCTTAAGGTCCAATCGCTCGCGCTGAGGTTGATGGAAGGAATCCTTGTATCAATACTGGCTGTAAGTGCGGCATTGGCCTTTTTGCTTCGGCAGCCAGTTCTTCGTGGAGATCCCGGCCCACTTGGCTTTTATGCTTCGCTACTGAAGAGCGACTCCAGCACCACACGCGCACTGGAAGGAACGGGAGAACTCACAATGAAGGCTTTCAGAGCGAAGTTGTGCGAGGCGAATTCTGAAACTTCTGAACCAGCAATACCTGTTCCGACTCCGACCGAGAGTCAAACCAACGTAGCGGGGAAGATTAAGTGGTGGCAGCCATTATCGAATCGACCAGTGTATCGAGTAAGCATCTGTGTCATCCCAGTTGCGCTAGTGGTCGCTCTCGAGGTCATTTATCAGATTTCTTCCAAGAACACTGGCATCGCGACTGTCTCCACGCAGGGCTACACCAAATACGCTTGGATCTTTGTCCCTTCCTCGACCATGGCCCTCATCGGACTAGCCTTTGGTACAATTGACTTCTCCGCCAGGATGCTGTATCCATACCAAGCGCTTAAAAAGACCCACGCACACCGCGCAATGTCGTTCGATCCCTTTGGTAGGATTGCGCTCTTAGTGGCTTTCGAAACGCTTAGGTACACCGAGTTTGTTGTGTTCGCCGCAGTACTGGCCATACTAATGGCTCCCCTACTTACGGTTGTCACCAGTGGGCTCTTCACGGCACAGCCAGTTCGTCGAGAGTTGGATGTGGGCGTCAGACTCGATACCTGGTTTGATTTAAATCAAACGGTAAGGGAGCCTAACATCCTCACAGCGTCGGCAATGGACCTGAGCGTGGCCGCCTTGGTGCATTACCAAAACATATCATTCCCGCAATGGACCTACGAGGAGCTGTCATTTCCGAGACTCGAAATCGGGAACGACCAGAAGGCCGCGTTACCAGCATCGCCTGTTCCTTTACGCGTACGACTCCCAGCCACCCGCGGACGAATGAATTGCAGCGTGTCGGCTTCCTACAAAAACCTGAATCTTTCCCTGCCGAGTCCTGGTGAACTTCTGCATGAGTTTCCCAAGGTACTCACACCTCTCCCATGCACGATTCGTTCCGATAACGGCACTACTCTCAACTGTGCTCACGGCTTGCCTGATAGCTACTCGGGGAGTAGCATGATAACTTCAGTCGATGGGCTTAGGGGAACAGGAAGCCCTGGCATGAAGGTGTTTGCTGGCCCAGCGCGAGAAATGTACGGCATAAATACGCAGAACAACCGAACCATGGATATAGAGGACCAGCAGCTTGTACGGCAGCCCTGCCGGGACGGGCGCTTACACATGTGGTACATGGTTGGCCACGGTGATCAGTTTTTCTTCCCTGAGCTCTCCGTCATCGACTGCACCCCCTACGCCGAGGTCGTTTATGTCGACGCGACATTCACACTGCACACCTTCCAGTTCGACACTTCTCACCCGCCGATCATTGATGAACAATCAACACGTATCGTCTCTGTCAGCAACAGCACGATATTTAATGTCTTGGAGCCCATCTCGGTTAACGCCGTCGTCTTTGACCCCTCCGCCAACTTCTCCGACCACATTACACCCCTCTTCCAGGCCGTCGTCTCCGGCGCCTTCGCGGATGGCACCACCCTCGACGACCTCCTTACAGAACCTGGGCTACCGACGCTGCTGAAACGGATGGAGACGCTGTGGGGCCACAACATGGCGCAGGTGCTCCAAACCTCGCACGGCGTGCCGTGGTCTTCGCTATCGGACGGCGCGCGCGACGCGTGGGCCGTGGCGCCTGAGGTAACCGGGACGGTTGTCGATTCGGTCGAGCACCTGCGGCTCATGCAGAGCGCCGTATCGACGCGGATTCTAGAGGTGTTGCTGCTGCTAATGGCAGGGTGTGGCGTAGTTGTGGTTGTGCTGGAGCGAAAGACGAAGATCTTGCCTAAGGACCCGGGCTCCATAGCTGCAAAGATGAGTCTTTTTGCTGGGAGCGAACTGGTGCAGATGATTCCGGAGGGAGCCGGGAGGTGGGATGAGAAGGCGTGGGGGCTTGAGGGGCATTTCTTTAGTCTTGGATGGTGGCCTGCAAAGGAAGGTGGGAGGAGGAGGTTTGGGATCGATGTTGGGAGGGCGGAGGAGAGCTGAGTTGGATCGGGCAAGGGCGGGGGAACGGGTGGACGTCCGATATAACTAGACATAGGCGCCTAGTACTACTAGCTACTAATTACTAGTAGTATATATAGTATACTAGAAAAGTAATACTAGTAACTATATTACTAGCGCTATAGGTAATAAAATAACTTAATACTAATTAGAGCTTATATTATACTAGTAAGTATATAATAGTATATTATAGTACGCTAGTTCTAGGTAAGTAGTTATTATATAATCTATATAGTATTATAAACTATAGATAATAAGAGCTTTATAACTTTAAAAGTAGAAAGTTTATTATTATAAACTCTAGGTAATAAGAGCTTTATATATTTATTATACGCTATACTATATATAGTATTATTAAACTTATATAAGGAGGTCTCTATACTTCTAGTATACGGGTCGCCTATAGACTAATAGGCCTCTAGTATATATTTACTAGTTTACCTAGTATACCTCCTTCTTATAGATTTATCTTATTCTAATACTACTTATATTATTTACTACTTATCTAATTATTCTCTATCTACCTACCGCGCCTTATATTTAAATCCGTCTTATTTTTATATAAAAATAATAGCTAATAATTAAGATAGCCTCTTTAATACGCTAGTACTCTATCTACTAGATAAATACTAATAATACTTAGGTAAGTAATATAATACCTAATAAATATATTATTAAAACGCCTTCTTTAGGTTTAACTAGAACCTATAACTCTTCTTATATAGAATCTCTCTCTCTAGGACCTAATACTCCTAAAGAAGAATAATATATATAGAATTATAATAACCTAGGTTCTATAGATATTAATCTAGAAACTATAGGCGTAGTAGAGTAATAGCCTACTTAAAATATATCTAATATAGCGACCTAGCTAGTAGCTAGGCTATCTACTAGTTTTAGGGCTTTAAGCCCTAGAATAATAAATCTACTTAGCTAATCTTTAGAGAATCTATAGAACCTTATAAAAAACTTTAAACTTTTATAAACTCTTATAGAGAGACTCTTAGCTCTACTAATTATACTATCTAGTAATTCTTAAGCTTTCTATAGAGACTATAAAGAGGAATATTTAAACGTCTTAGTCTTTAAGTAGAAGCTCTAAGAGCTTTTAAGCCGCTCTTAGTAAGCTTATAATTAGTAGATTAGTAGCTTATAGAGCTCTTTTATTATTACTTATATTAAAAAGAACTTAGAGTATCGCGTCTATTAGGCTATAAACGGCCTTAGCTATTATATAGACCTAATATAAGTAGTTTACTACTAACTTAATAAGTCTAAAAAAGGGTCTCTTCTTTAGAAGAAGTTTATTAGATTACTCTAGAAGCTTATTATAACCCTATAATAGCTTATTTTAAGAACGCTATTAAGTATTATACTATAATAATATTAGAGAACTAGTATTTTAATAAATTCTTAGTAAAAATATAGGTTTATAAAGATAAGTTCTTATACTAGATAAAAGATAAGAACTACTAGATTAACTAATAGTACTTATACTTAATACTAGTAATTTGTACTAAACTACTCTATTAAAACTTTATAGAGTAAGTTAAGATATATAAAGATCTCTTTATAGAAGTATATTAGTATAAGTAACTACTCTACTAATAATCTATAATAGAACCTAAAGACTCTATAGGTAACTAGCGTAATAAACGTATTTACTAATTAGACTTATAGAAGTCTACTAGAAAGAGGCTATATAGTAGAAATACTAATAATTACTACTAGAAAAGAAAATTTAATAAGCTAAAACCTACTAGTAATCTATAATAGAATTATAAGCTAAAAGTAAATAAGAAAAAGAGTTCTAGATTTTAAAATAATAAGCTAAAGAACTAGAAAAAAGAGTAGAGGTTATAGTATAGCTCTTTTATCTATAACTTAGCCCTAATTCTAGGGGAGATTTTAAGAGGATTACCGCCTAGGTCTAGTTAGAGGGCCTATAGAAGCTATTACTTATACTATATAATTTAGGTTACTAAATTAATCTAATAAATAAGTATATAGTAGACTACTAGCGCCTTATACCTACTCTATAGGCTAAACCTATACTAGACGCACGCTTTCTTAATTAAAATTAGATAATAATTTACTCTTATTATTCTCTTATCTTTACTATAAGAGACTCTTAGAGTAAGACTTATATAGTAGGCCTATAGCCCTTCTAGGTAGTAGAGTTTATAAGTTATAATATTATTCTTAGCTAGCTATAGCTAGCTAAGGCTAATCTAATAATTAGTTTTAAAATAAGTACTTTTATTTAGGGCTCTAACTTATCTATAGAATACGTATAGATAGCTAGTTTAAATAATCTTATTAAAAATATAGAATCTAGTAAGACTATATATATACTTAACCCCTTAGATCTTAGTACTAATATACTTACTTTAACTTAAGCTAAGTTAAATATACTATAAGCTAGTATAATTACTATAGATATTAATAGTAAGGACTTCTATTCTACTAGAGGTAATTAAAATTTTAATTTTAAATACCTCTAAGACTCTATAGACCCTTTATAGATTATAGTTAATAGTATTTCTATAGTATTATAGAAAGCTTATAATCTATATACTAACCTTAGATAGTTACTACTAGTTATAGTTATATAACTTATAACGCCTAAAGGGCTATATAAAGAATATAAAGAATTCTTAGTATAACGATAGGCCTCTTCTACTAGGTTTCGGAGTCGCCTAGCAGGTAATTAGGTCGAAGGTTTTACCTTAAGGACAAGAGTAGGGAGGCAATAATTAGATAAGGAAGTAATTACGTGTGCGCTAGGCGTAATAAGGCTCTGTTACTCTAATAGGTGAAGATTAGATTCTTAAGTTAACTATAAAGGGTCAAATGTCTAGCTAACGAGTGTGTACTATATACTACTAGGAAAGCTTATACAATCTAGATTAAGTATATAGATATACTACTTAGATTAAAGGGATAGATTAGAGGTTTAGATTGAGTATAATCTAAAGTAGGTCCTCCTAGTGGGGTGCACGTGATATTAGCGCCTAACCACCTTTCTAGTTTCCGGCTTTTGTTGGTGCGGAATGGTTATAATGTTTAACTTACTCTAACCTTCCTAACATCCCTTCTACCTATTCTATCCTCTTACCCTTATAGACCTTCTTCCCCTACGGGAATCCTGCCTATAGTTTCTAGTGGTAACCGTGTTCCTTAAGGGCTGCTTTCCCGTATAGGAATCTACTTATAGCGCGTCGTGCTATAGCTAGCGCGTATCCTAACTGGATTTCCCTTGCGGCTTAGTTTCCCGCGCGGACCCTTAGTCCTTAGGGTACTTTTTCCCGTGTAGGCTTTCTGCCCTTAGGGTTATAAAGCCCTTATCCCCTTAGGTTTGTAACACTACCCCCTACCTTAAGGATCTTCGTCCCGAAGATTTCCCTACCAGACTATATCTAGCGTTTGGCTATTCTTTTAGTTTCCTCTTCTGTAAGTTTTCTTAATATATCTTCTAACAAGCGCAAGCGTAATAATTAGTTAACTAAGCGTAAGTCGCTTGTAGAAAAGATTAATATCTTTAGTAAGACGATACCTATTCCTTATAGTGCGTGTTTATTAGCGAACGCGAAACGGAAGGAGGGGACTCCTAAGGTAGTATATTGGATAGATATCGCGGGTTTCTATTACTATAGTAAGTGTACCTAATATAGTTTATCCTCTTATAATAGGAGTAGTCTTAAGGATTCTAATTATTTGTCTTTAGTTAAGTTTCTTCTGGAGTTTTTGCTAATAGTTATTCTAGTTTCCCACCTAAAGAGTACCTTAGATAAAGCTAAGGTAGAGGAGTAGATAGTCCTTAACTTGCTGTAAAAGAATATAAGTCGTCTTTAGCGGGTGCGCAAGCAGCGGGAGTTATTGAAGAAATGTAGTAGCTTAATAATTTCTAAGAAGGCTAAGACGGTAGAGGACCTTAAGGAGATTAAGAGACTCAAGTCTAAAGGCCTTGGTAGGGGTCCTCTTAACCCTAAAGGGGCTGCGCCTAGACGATTAATAAAGCGCCTACGTGGCGAGTCCTTAGCTAATAGCGCCGCTATAGGTCCTAATTAGTCTATTAGTTCTCCTAGAGCTAGTTCTACTATTACGCCTCTTAAGACGTCTAAGCTTATTAACTTAGCTCGGCTATCTCTAATACCTAAGTTTAATTTTAGGTCCTTCGTGTTCGAGGAGCTCCCGGTTTTAGGCGATCTAGGTTCTAGCAATAGAAGGTTTTAATAAGGTCTCTGTAGCTATTGTAGTTCTCTAGTAGTTCCTAGGTATAGTCCTAGTCTCCTTCCTATTATAGGAGGTATCGGAATTAACCGCCGATGTAGCCGCTATTAAGTACCTTTTCCACTACCCAGTCTGTGTTTTCGCCGGCGTCTAGATTTTCTAGTACTATCTCTTCTATTTATTTAATTAGTATAGTATTTTTAGGTGCTAGTTCCAGCAGTACCACGTAAAAAACGGGTACTATCTTTATGTTGCTTGGTAGCTTGAGACGGTAATTAACTTTCCCGAGTTTCTCTTTAATTTTGAATAGACTAATTTTCTTAAAATCTAGTTTATTATTTAGACGCCTGGTCTTAATGTTTTTCCTAAGGAGGTAGACCTTATCCCCCCTTTTAAGCTTTGGTGCCTCCTAGTACCGTCTATTATAGTAGCGGGATATAAGAAATCCGTTGTACTCTATATCGAGGCTAAGCTGTTTATAAAGTGCTTTTAGCTAGTTGGATTAGAGGATTCCTTTCTAGGCAAGGGATTTGCTTAGTATTAATTCTCTATAGGCTGTAGGTTTATACCCGTAGTTAGCGTAGAACGGTAACTCTTATATAGCTAAGGCCTTTAAACTATTATAGGCGAACTAGGCGAGAGGTAATAGTTTTACCTAGTTGTCTTGTGTGTAGTTAAGGTAACAGCGAAGGTATTATTCTAGAGTCTAGTTTATTTGTTCTGTTTATCTATCTATTTACGGGTGTGCCGTAGTAGAGAGCTTGTGTTTGGAACTAAGCTATCGGGTAAGACTCTACTAGAATCGCAAGGTAAATAGGCAATCTCTATCTAAGACGAGCTTATCTAGTAACCTATAGTTGCTGAGGATTGTCCTAAGGAAGGTGTAGGCTAGATCTTCCGTAGTTACTATTTTTAGGTAAGGCAGGTAGTATACGTACTTAGTAAGCCTATTAATAATAACTAGGATTGAGTCGTAGAGCGTGCCAGTTAAGGGCTCTTTTAACTAAGGTAGATCCGTAATAAAGTTAAGTGTAATTAACTACTAGGGTCGTTCCGGGGCTGGTAATGGCTAAAGTAGTCTATAGGGTGCGTGTCTCGAGGCCTTACTTTAAATATAAAGGTCGCACTATAAGATTACCTGTTAAACGGTTCTTCTTAGCCCTAGGAAGTAGTAGTTCCTAGAGAGTCTTTTAATTATTTTATCTATTCCTTAATAACCGTGTACTGGTGCTTTGTGGAGATCTTTAATTAGTTCCTCTTATAGTAGCTTAGGAATATAGACTAATCCTAAAAATAGGATAGTGCCGTCTATGTCCTTTATTACTCGAGGGTTGTTTTTAATCTTACCGAGTTCTTATACTATAGAGTCTTGCTTATATATATCTCGGATTTTACGCGTCTAGTCGTTATCGCCGATGCGTATAACGGGCGCGAGTTGCCTAACCAGGATAAACTCTTCTTTAGTTGTTTTATTTAGCTATAGTAAAGCAATATATACTACTATAAGGGTACCGTCTTCCTCTTATTTTAGCACCGCTAGCTATAAACCAGGTTTTCCTACTATATAGTTAGCTCTTCTACTTAGCGCATCTGCGCGAGCGTTCTCGGATCCCTTTCTATAGGTAATCTTTATATTATAGGATGCTAATTCCTCTACCTACCTAACTTATCTTCTAGTTAATTTCTTAGTAGTTATAAAGTGCGTAAGGTTCTTGTAGTCGCAATAGACTATTACTTAGTATTTAGCTCCTTCAAGGTAATATCTCTATGTTTTAAAAGCTATAACTATAGCAAGCAATTCCTTGTTGTAGATATTGTAGTTAAGCTCTAGGGGTGTTATCTTCTATAAGTAATACGTAATTAGGTAGAGTTAGCCTTACTCGTCTAGTTAGCTAATATAAGCGCCAATAGCGTAGTTAGAAGTGTTGGTTTCCACCGTAATTAGTAGTTCCGGGTTATAAATACCTAAGATAGGGGCTTTGTAGAACATTCGCTTTAGAGAATTAAAGGCTATCTACTAGGCTTCTTCCTACTTAAAACTATGCTCTTTCTTTGTAAGGCGCGTAAGTGGCTCGATTACCTTAGAGTATTTCTTAATAAATTTTCGGTAAAAGTTAGTAAATCTAAGAAAGGATTACACATCTTTTACTATCCTTAGTATCGGCTAATCTTAAATTGCGTCCAGTTTCTTATCGTCTATACTAACTTATCCTAGTATAATAATAAACCCTAGAAATTTCGTTTTCTAGGTAATCTATTTATATTTCTTAGGTGTAATTTGTAGGTCTTTCCCTCTTAGAGCTTCGAGAACTTTCTTAATATACTCTATATATTCTTTAAGGGTATCTAAGTAGATAATAATATTATCTAGGTAGGCCGTATAAAAGATATCTAAATACAGACGTAGTATCTTGTTTATAAGGCTCTAGAATATTACCGGGGCGTTAGTAAGCCTAAATAGTATTACTGTATACTTAAAATATCCTAGGCGCGTTTAGAATACTGTTTTCCACTCTTCTCCTTCTTTAATATAAACTAGATAGTAGCTATTGTGGAGATTAAACTTTGTAAAGTACTTCGCGGTTTATAGCTTATTCTATAGTTCGTCAATTCTTAGGAGAGGGTAACGGTTCTTAACTATAATATTATTTAGCTATCGGTAATTAATGTAGAGGCGGAGCTTGCCGTTCTTCTTAGGGATAAATAAGATAGGGTATCCGGCTGGTAATAATGAAGGTCGGATGTATCCTCTTTCTAGGTTCTTTTCTAGATATTCCTATAAAAACTCTAGCTTAGTTTAAAAGAGCGAGTAGATAGGTTTAAACGCGGGTTACGTTCCTAGTATGAGAGGTATCTTATAATCCTAAGGTTAGTATTAAGGTAAAGCTTCTTTTCCTCGTTCTTTATAGAGGTCCGCGTACTTCTAGAATTGTTTTAGTATAGATTCTATATTTAGTAGCAGTAGTTTCTCCTCTAGGGTATTAGTAGTAGTAGGTCTTATAATACTGCCGAGTTCCCTATATATTTACTCGCTAGTCGCATCGCCTTTGTTAGTCGCCAAGAGATTCCTACTCTTTATGCTAATATTCTATATTTAGCGGCCCCGGTCTTAGCCGGGCTGCGTAAGCTTCTCTATATTAGCTTTGCTATATCGCCTGTAGATCCTCTAGGGGTAGTCTCCTCTAACTAACTTTAGGCTAGTATCCTCTTCTTAAGGCCTCTTATATTCTATAGAAGCTATAGAATACGCGGTAGCTTTCCCTTAGTTAGCGAGTATAGGCTTTCCCCTTATTAGGTAACCTAATTATATACGTATAATAATCCTTTATTCTATCTCTTAACTAGGTTTTAGGTAGATAGTATAGACTTATTCTCCTCTGCGCTTTATGCGCTTTATAGCCCCTAGGGAGATTTCTCTAACTTCTACTAGGCTCTCCTAGCTCTAGCTACTCTAGCTCTCTTAGCTCTAGCTCTTTAAGTTCTAGCTTGCGGGCTCTAACTTCTCTAGCTCTAGCTCTTAGCTCTAGCTGCTCTTAGTAGGTAACTTAGTTCTCCTAGCTATAGCAAGGTGTCTAATATACTATTTGTCTGGGAAGGTGATTTCTTCCGTCCTCTAGTTAATATAAGGTATATATATTTTTAACTATAGAATGCCTAGGATTATATCGTGTCCTAGTATTACTATTAGGTTGAGACTAATCTTCTCCTTGTGGTTTCCTAGAGACAAGGGGTTAAGTCCTATTTTAATATAGACCTATCCTTTCCTATAGGTTGCCGGGGAGCCGTCTACTATACTTAGTAGGTATAGACGATCTTTAGTTTAGTATAATAGTTGGTGGCTTATAACGAATTTAGGGTTGATAAAGTTCCCTTAGGCGCTACTATTAATTATTACTACGGCCCGTTTTCTACAAAAGGTAACGGGTACATATAAGAGTTAGTATAGAGCTAATCTAGTAGGAATTGGTCCGTTTAATATACGTAATACCTAGTTAAGGGACCTATCTAACGGCCCCTCCTAGGGTCCCTAACTAGGAAGACTATCTAGTTTTTTAATAGTTGGCGGTTCCTAACCTTGTCCTATAACTATATGTTTAGGTCCTTAGGCGAGGTAAGGGCCGTCTTTCCCTAGTATATCTAGTATTAATTCTACTTGTATCAATAAATAATATTCTCTTACTAAACCTAGTATTGCTACTAGGTTATGTCTAGCTATAAGTCCGGTGTCTAGGTAATGTAGGGTTGTCTGCCGTGTTTGCTGAATTGGATTTTCCCGTGCACTTTTAGGCACTTAGTAATTTAGCTAAGCTATTTAGAGTCCGCATGCTCGGGCTCTTGTTTACTATCTTTGGATTCCGCCTCGGGTTCAGGCGTGCTCTTATAAAGTTCTCCCGTATTACTATTTACTAGTTCCATATCTAGGGGAAGCGCGTTAGCTAGTTTACTAATTATAGGCGCTGCCCGGGTTCATTTAATAGCATTAACTCTTTATAACTTCTTAGGATACCACCCTATAGCATCCTTATCGCTCTAGTAGGTAGAGTAGTTATTATTATAGCATGCGGTCCAGCTTATCGCGGCGTAGTTAACCGTCTAGGCTATTAAGGCCTCTCGGGGTTCTTCTATTTAAGCCGTAGACGTAGTGCGCTCGTTCTTCTTTAATTAATAGGAGTATTAGTACCTAGGGCCCTATTTGTCTCCGTATTAGACGCATAGTCCTTTATCGAATTGGGCTCGTTACTAATCTATCTATTCCCTCCTAGGAGGTCGCTTACCCTACTTCCCTTTCTAGTTGTTGTTTCTCTAAGTACTATCTAGTTCTATAGTATCTCCTCCTTCCTAAGTGTAACGTAGCCGCGTAGGTTGTAAGGTGTTAAAAGAATAGGTTTTCTTGTTGAACTATCTTTCGTTATATCGCTTATCTATAAGTAAAGCTAGTTAGATTATTTCTATAAGGCTTTCAGGTTCCTTATAGTAGGTTATAGCTTTCTTAATTTTGTTCTTAAGTTCTTAGTAGTAGAACGTTTGTAAAGTAATATTAGAGTATCCCTCGGCTAGGTAGGCTGCATCTTAGAACTTAGTAGTATAGTCTTATACTAACCCCTTCTATTAGTAGGTTATAAGGGTATACGTTGCTTAACGTATCTTATTGACTCTACTAAATACTGCCTTAAGGGCCTTAGTAAAGTTATAGTAGTCTCTAAAGATTTCGCGGGTTGCTATAGACTATTAGAACTTAGGCTTAGATTGTTTTTCGCGTTTAAAAGGTCGGAACTATTACTCTACTATTTCTTGTAGGTAAGTGCTGGCGTAGAGTACTTCATCAGCTAGACTAGCGAATTTCCTATAAGAGAAGTAGATATAATTATCTAGTTAGGATAGGAAGTCTTATATCTTCTTACAATCTCTGTAGTATAGGTTAGGTTTAGGAACCTTAACTTTAGTAGCTAGAGGTGCCGCTAATGCTTAACTAAGTTATATCCTAAGGACTGCGTTCTCGTTGCGTAGTTCTAGGATTAGCTAGTATAGCTGTTTATTGCTAGGAGGGGTGTAAGGCGGAGGTGCCTACTAAGGCTACTATAGCTCCGCATCTCCTATACTAACCGTTGTGTTTAGTATGATAAGTGCTACTTATTAGTATTGTTTTAGGGGTAATACTTCCTAATTAGGGATGCCTTTCTTTTCTTGTAAGGATAGTAGTTAAAGTATAATAATAGGCCTCTTCTACTAGGTTTTAGAGTCGCCTAGTAGGTAATTAGGTTGAAGGTTTTACCTTAAGGATAAGAGTAGGGAGGCAATAATTAGATAAGGAAGTAATTACGTGTATGCTGGGCGTAATAAGGCTCTATTACTCTAATAGGTAAAGATTAGATTCTTAAGTTAACTATAAAGGGTTAAATATCTAGCTAACGAGTATATACTATATACTACTAGGAAAGCTTATATAATCTAGATTAAGTATATAGATATGCTACTTAGATTAAGGGGATAGATTAGAGGTTTAGATTAAGTATAATCTAAAGTAGGTCCTCCTAGTAGGGTGCACGTAATATTAGCGCCTAACTACCTTTCTAGTTTCTAGCTTTTATTAGTATAGAATAGTTATAATATTTAACTTACTCTAACCTTCCTAATATCCCTTCTACCTATTCTACCCTTTTACCCTTATAGACCTTCTTCCCCTACAGGAATCCTACCTATAGTTTCTAGTAGTAACTATATTCCTTAAGGGCTACTTTCCCGTACAGGAATCTACTTATAGCGCGTTATACTATAGCTAGCGCGTATCCTAACTAGATTTCCCTTACAGCTTAGTTTCCCGCGCGGACCCTTAATCCTTAGGGTGCTTTTTCCCGTGCGGGCTTTCTGCCCTTAGGGTTATAAAGCCCTTATCCCCTTAGGTTTATAACACTTAGATATCTTTAATAATAATATAGCTAGAGTTTTACTATAGAATTTAAAGTATAACTATATAATAGACCTTATAGAGGGTAAAATACTACTATAGTCTCTAATCTATAACCTCTTATAAAGAGAGCTATAGATTCTATATAAGTATCTTAATAATACTCTATATAAAGAATATATTCGGCTAAGTAAGAGCTCTATAGACACTCTAATTCTCTTTATTCTAAAGCTAGATAGAACTATATATTTATATATTAATTACCGTAGATTAAACTAAATTATAGTAAAAAATTAATATTTATTACCTCTTATTAATAACTTACTAGATCGCCTAAGTTTATTATACGTTTTTACTAAGTTAGACCTATAGGATACTTATTATAGACTCTATATAAAAGAGAAAGATAAATAAAAGATAGTCTTTAAAATATAGTATAGTTACTATAAGTATATAGTAATATTCTTTAGCTTAGCTAATACTCTAGTAATCTTTTAGAGCTATATAAATAGGGCTCTAAGTAACCTTCTAGATATTATATATATTATTTATTTAGATAATATACTTATCTTCTTCTAAAAAAAGAAAGATTATATATAATATATTTAAGAGATCCTCTAGCGCCTTTAAAACTAGGGCCTATATATAAAGATATTAAAATATATTTTTTATTTAGATTAGTTTTAAGTAATATAGTTACCTATTAATAGTTATATATAGTATAGTAGTAGGTATTAAAATAGTCTATAGTAAGAAGC